>LOJH01000531.1:566-30272 GCA_001685095.1 Ellobius talpinus | reverse complement strand
CAAACTCACAGGGATTCACCTGCCTCTGCCTCCCGAGTGCTGGGATTAAAGGCACCACTGCCCGGCCAATACCTCATGTTCTCTTTGCCAACATTGTCTTACTTGGTTCTCAGCTGATCCTGGCCATTTTATACCCCCTCCCATTTTGTTTGTTTTTTGTTTGTTTGTTTGGAGAAGGGCTAGGATATATGTTGTTGTTTTGGTTTGGTTTGGTATTTTGGAGACAGGGTTTTTCTGTGTAATAGCCCTGACTGTCCTGTAATGCCCTCTGTAGACCAGGCTGGCCTCAAACTCACAGAGATCCACCTGCCTCTGCCTCCTGGGTGTGAGGATTAAAGGCGTGCACCACCACTGTCTGCTGTACTTCTTTTTTTTAACCTTTTAAATTTTAATTATGTGTATGTGGAGATATGTGCACATGAACGCAGGTGCCCACAGAGGTCAGAGGTGTGAGATCTGCCTGGAACTGGGATGACAGGCAGCTGTAAGCCACCTGAGGTGGGTGCTGGGAATTGAACTCAGTTCCTCAGGACGAGCAAGCAGTATGTGCCCTTAACCACTGAGTCATCCCTCCAGACCCCTGCTTATTACTTCTTAATAAACTTACATCAGCTTAGCAAGTTTCCAAGGGAAAACAACCAATAGTCCACCCAGAAACAACACCTATGAACTAAAGCAACAACCATCATGGCACAGTAGCTCTCAGGGGTAGAAGAGGCATGCATACTTTGAGGATAACCCAACAGCTCTCTAGTTGGACTTAAGGCTACTCAGCAAGAAGAAAATCACACCTAGTACAGGAAACCCAGGGCTAGTGAGTGAAGTCATGATCTCAGAGAAGAACCTATGACAACCATGTCACTAAACCATAAATGACATTCCAAACATTTATCCTCATACCCACAGGTGAAGGTGAAGAAAGGTCCTACCCTTCTCAACAAAAAGGCTCCTTACAGCAGATGAAGATCATTACAGAAAAACCACAGTGGATGAAAATACAGAGAATAAGTCACCATGAGGGGCCCAGAGCTAACTGACAGATCTATCACACAATTCCTGAACCTAAGGCTCAGGAAACACCATGGGAAAGGAGCAGAAAAATTCTAAGAGCCGGAGGAACAGAAAGTTTGCTGTCAGATTTTGTCTCCTAGATACACCTGTGAAACTACACTCACGATGCCTCAGCAGTATGGGTGAGCCTTGATGCTTATAGGTTGGCTTCTCTTCCATCGGAGTTGTTTCCTATCCATGGAGACACAAGCAGGAAGCTTCTTTCCGTTGCCATGCCTTTTCTGCCACAAAAAACTGCATCCCCTCAGACCATGAGCCCAAATGCAGTCTTCCTCCCTTCAGTTGCTTCTGTCAGACGTGGTCGCAGCAGTGAGGAGTCGCCTGCTGACAAAGAACCAGCTGATGCGCATCTCAGGCCATCCTAACTCCATACTCATAGGACCTGGTGAGCAAGACATCGATCTAGCTAACACAAGCCTGCAGTGGCACCTTTCCCCTGACCAGCACAAGTCACACACTGCTCCACCCTGCCCTCTTATCTGTAGATCTGTCTGTCTCTGAGGAAAAACTCACATTTCCCAGTATTTTGAACAGGGGAATGGATAAAATTATTTTCAAGTTGCTGTAGAAGTAACCTTTATATCCAAAAAGAAGAAATATATTCTAATTTGAAAAGAAGCCTCAGGAGCTTAAGGCTCACAGCGGGCAGCATTCATTTGCTTTAGAAAATAGCCTGGTTTTGAGTTTTTATAGCTGAGCACTTACAAAAGCTTCATGTCCCAGACACAAAGTCCCTGTTACTTGTGTTCTGAAGGTTACAACGAATATAAAACCTAAAGACAGTGGCTATATAGCCTAGAAGGAGCAGGCAGGCCAGACACGGTGCTCACCAAACCCAGAGAGGCTCATCCTTGTTCTAGGACCCCAGGAGCTGGATAGGTACATGATAGCATCACAGGCTGGCCCTTCATCTCACTAAATGTTCACTAGATAAGCACACAGACAATGCTAGGTGGCATCTAGAAAGTCATGAGACTGCCTGCTTGTAGACAGGAAGGTCCCTGAAATAGAGCTCTATGCCTCTAGTGTCCTTCAGGTGACAGACAGCAAGACAAAATGGAAAGGGTCAAGAGGGGGAAATTCCTTGGCGCCAATCAGAAGCACGCCAGCATCTTACATGCCCTTCTGATATGAGGTAGGAGCATAATCGATCTTCATTGGCCCAGAACTGACCCTGGGAAGGGCAAGTCAGGTACAGGAGACCATAGTCCACACGTTGGGGGGTGCCTCCTCTCATTGCCTCTCCTGCAGAGAGCAGTGAGCTGCCCTCACTGGACACACAGGACCAACCCTTGCCTTTCTGAGTAGCAGGTGCACCCCCCACACACACACAGACACTGTTCAAAGCTGAATGTCTGCATTCCTGGTCAAAGGACAATTCCCAGAGCCTGGAAAAGCACTACACAGGCGATATGTCCAGCACACTGAATGATGCCCAGAGGAGAAATGAGTAGAGACCCCACATATCAGGTACAGCTCACAGGGGAGAAGCCTATTTGCAGGCTGCTCCCCAAGAGTATAGGCGCATCCTCGGGAAGAGGTCCGCTGGGGAAGTAACTCTTGTGACTGCTGGAAGCAGGTTAAGTAAAACCCTGCAGGCCCTTGACAGACACGGACTCTTAGGCCCCTCTGTCCTTAGCCTCCAAATGTGTCTGCTCCCATTCCGAGTGGTAACCTACAGGGCAGCCTTGTGCTAAAGTCAGACCTCACACATGCAGCTTGCATGCCTTGCCCCAACTGCATTATTAGGCAGTGTTGCTTTTTCACCTGGAATTCCGAAGGCACTAGTCACAGTGCTCTGCCATACCGCGCTCTCTGCCATACCGTGCTTCTATCAGCAGTGTTATCTGTGGTGTTGATGCTCTTTGTGGGGACACAAGTTTGGGAGCTCTTAAACTCCAAAGGCAAAACTAAAGTTAATGAATTTTATCTTTTCAGGACTTTAGCTTATCATATTTATGAAACTACTGCCCAGCCAATCTTAGTTCAATGCAGCTCTCAACAGGAAGCCTGCTACAACAACATTGCACTACCTGCCACATGACAGGCACTGCATATCACCACTGCCTTATGCAATATATTGCCACATACCAGACACTGCATGTCACCGCCTGTCTCATACCAAGTACTGCATGTCATCACCTGCCACATGCTGGGTGTTTCATGTGCTCTCTTTTCTTAATGCCACCACACATGTAGTGCAGATACTTACCACACACTTAATACAAATACTTAACCACTACATACTTACTGCAGATATTCAATACCACACACTTACAGCAGATACTTAACAGTACACACTCACTGCAGACACTCTAGAGTACACACTCACTGCAGACACTCTAGAGTACACACTCAATGCAGACACTCAATAGTATACACATACTGCAGACACTCTACAGTACACACTTACTGCAGACACTCTACAGTACACACTGCAGACACTCAACAGTACACACTCACTGCAGACACTCAACAGTACACACTCACTGCAGACACTCAACAGTACACACTCACTGAAGACACTCTACAGTACACACTCACTGCAGATACTCTACAGTACACACTGCAGATACTCTACAGTACACACTCACTGCAGACACTCAACAGTACACACTCACTGCAGACACTCTACACACTCACTGCAGACACTCAACAGTACACACTTACTGCAGACACTCACTACTGAACACTTACTGCAGACGCTCTCCACTCCACACCATGCAGACACTCACACATCACTGCATGCTTCATGAAGATGCTCATCACTATAAACTTAACATGGACACTCATCACTACAGAATACCCTCTTAGAAGTACTTTTGCTGCACCCCGTAAATTTTGTTGTATGTGATTCTGTTGGGCCTGTAACCTCCTAAGCTTAACTTGAGTTTGGTGAGGCCTAGTGTAACTTCCTGAGCCTAACTGGAGTTTGGAGACCTGTCTCTGGCTACCAGACTTAGGCCCACCTGTGACCAGCCACCGCTAGCGTGGAAGGATATTATTGGCCCTTGTTCCTTACTCCACCTCAATCCATCCCAAGCTTCTCCACCCCATCACAACCCTATATAAGTTCCTGCCTGATACCATTAAATGAGTTCCTGCTTTGACAGACTCTGGACTCAGTGGGTGTGTTTCTCCCAGGGGAGAGGGCTGAGTCAAAACTTACCATTCCAGTCAGCCCCAGGGAAGAGTCCTGTGGTTCCGGCTCTGCCCATTCCCCTGCTCTTTCTGCCAGAGAACCCGGCATGATTCCACCCTCATTTGTCTAGAGACATTTATTTCCCTTAAAAGTTCACCCTTTCTGTTATCTTAAGCCTGGTGACTGGAACCCACCTGGAGCATGCGCTATCTCCCCGCCCCCCTCCCTGTCTCTCTCATCTTGCTGCCTTCAGGGCTTAGCACACAGACTTGCTGTGTGTTTGGGCACTGGCTTCCCTGCTCTTCACAGCTCAGGTGGCCATCCCTGCTGTTCCCAGGTGCCCCCTGCCAGCACTGTCCTCTCTCCTTTTCAGTAGTTCGGAAAACATAACCACCCACATCTAACAAATATGTTAACAAAATAATAACCAGCGCTCAGTGGGTACTAAAGGACCTTCCTCTGGACATTAAGTTCAGGGTGGCACCAGCTTTTGTGACACTTTGTTGAACTCAGGTGTTAATTAATTCTTCACACACAAAGTTAAAGGCCCAAGTCAAAAGATGTGAATTTAGAAAGGTTGGTATCCCTCAGATTCTCCCCACCTGAGATGACACACTGTTCAGGACACATGCTCTCTAGGCCATCTCTAACATGCAGGGTACAAATAACACAACCACAGAGGTTCCCTGGAAGATTGTCACCAGCCATTGGCATCATTGGGCAACCTCTGTTCCTTCTTAAAATAAATCCTGGACAACCTCCTAGGTCCAATACATACACTTCTATCCACAGGCTCCACAGAAGTCAGTATACAAATTTCTGTAATTTTTAATATTTTTAAATTTTTATTTTATTTGTATGGGTGTTTTGCCTATATGTATGTCTGTGTACCACATGAGTGCCTGGTAATCACAGAGGCCAGAAACGGGCATCAGATTCCCTGGAACTAGAGTTACAGGAGGTTGTGAGCTGCCATGTGGGTATTGGGAATCAAACCCAGGTCCTCTGCAAGAACAGTAAATATTCTTAACCACTGATCCATCTCTCCAGTCCCAAGATTTCTGTGACTTTAAAATCTGGTTACTACTACATGATGGTTCTGGGATTTTTCAATTGTTCACACAACTGATTCATGATAAAGCAGTAGGTATCTGGGAGATAAACTTTTTAGCACATGTTGAAGACCAGTTCTTGGGACTGCAATTTCCAGTTTGACAAATGTGGTTGCAGCTTGTCCCACAAAGGTGTATTTCCATTTTTGGTCATAAACGTGACCCTGGTCATTGTGTTAAGAACTCCCAATTCCCCCAAAAGTGTATTTGTTGATTTGCATTTCCTTGACAATGAGGTGGGCTGTACATCCTGTAAAGCATGAGAGGCTGCTTGCAGTTCTCCTGTGACCTTGTTCTTTATGACCCATCTCTAAAAGGCAGCCTTCACAGAAGCACTTGCTGACGTGTGAGGACTCATTCTTCATCAGTGTTTCACTGGGGTAAATTCTCAGTGAGCAGAGGCCTGAGGGGGTGAAGAATTACAGGACCAGAGAATCACTAGTCTTTCTTTTAGAACGCAATCAAATCTATTCGACTGGAAAATAAACTGTAACAATACTCACAACATTAAGTAAAATCCACAGTTTGTTCAGCAAAAATTAGAAAACCTCAAAGTCAGGAGTCACTGCATCAAATAGCCTGAGCTGGTGTCATCAAGCCTCCTCCATGAGGGCTGGTGAACAACACCATGAGCAGTGTGGCTTCTGGGCCAGCAGAGCTCTCCCTGATGTATAAAAGCACTTAAAGGAGCCGCAGGCCAAACTTTGGTAGGCACAATGTAATAAAACTTTATTTACGGGAGGGCCCCAGTGAGTGGGAGGCGAATGCTGGCTGCATCACTGCCAGAGCAAAGAGATTAGCAGGACCACAGGGCTCTTCGTTGGCTCATGTGACTCAGCATGCTCAGTCTTTTCTCAGTAAAAATACCCAAAGTCACCCATTTAATGTCCCTTCATGCTGCCACTCTGTCCCAAACATGTGGGCACCCTCCTCATCACTGTCCTTGTTGCTATCTTTAGAACAGGCATGGAGCCCTCAGAATGGTGGCAACAGTTCCTGTTCAACTCAGGACAACCACTGGGAGGAGAGGGCACACCACAGTCTTGGTTGTCAGGCCACACTGACAGACTCTTCTGATTACACCACAGAATACCCACCTAGGAGTTCAGAGGAAATCAAAATGGCCCAGGCTTTCACCAAGACAGCCCAGGGAAAGGTCAGCTGGCACCCTGACATGGGAGAGACAGAATGCCCACCCTGTTCATCCCGTGTCCTTAGATTCTAACTAGAAGCACAGTCTCCAACCCTGTCAGACGAGCATCTGCATTCACAGCCCAGCAGCTCCCGGATGCCATGACAGCCTCTTCCCAAGCCCTGTCCTTGACTCACAGCGCCCTCACTTCCAACAAAAGGACAAAAGGCCACCTCCCCTGGGTGAAGACCTACACGTCTCTAGTCAAAAGTCATGTGTTGGAGGAGAGAGTGCAGGTCATGGGATTTAGCAGGCCACAGGTGGAAAATACTTGTAGGGAAAAAAAGCTTTCTTTTCCCAAAACACTAAGTGAGGAATTTCAATGACATCATTGTTTTATGAAACTGAAAGTCACAAATGATTTCCATTAGCAAGTTAAAGGCTGAGGTGCAAACCTGTAAGAAAAAAAATCCCCCTGAAAGAGTACATTGAGAATAGAGAAATAAGTCAGCATGGTGGTGCACACCTTTAACCCCAGCACTCAGGAGGCAAAGGCAGGAAGATCATTGTGAGTTTTAGGCCAGCCTGGGCTATACAGTAGGCTCTAGGTCAGTAGGTCAGCCTAGTCTACAAAGTGGTGAGCTCCTGGTCAGCCTGTGCTACATAGTTACAGGTCAGCCAGAGCTACCGTGTGAGGCACTGTCTTTAAAATACACACATATTTTGCCTGCTTGGTGACCATGTACCTACTACTGATGCCAGAAGCCTTTAACTGCAGCCTCTTGGGAAGCTAAGGCAGGAGGGTCATGAGTTCAAGGCCTGCTTGAGCAAGGCTGGGATCTGGCTCAGTGGTATGGTACCTGCCCGACATGTGTTCTCTTCCCTATACAGAGTCAGGGAATTAAACATGGACTTACACATGGCATCAGCTCAGTGCTTCAGCCTTGGCTCTTTCTTCCTGTGCTGATGGTAGCAGCAGCAACTCTTGGTCACCAGAGGCATCCTTTGAAAATTCACATGCACTCCCACATACACACCCTGCATGCATCAACAACCAAGGAGTACTGTGCCTTTCTGGAATCTCAAAGGTAGCTGCAATGGACTGAGCTCTTAGGTTCTCACCTTACAACTATCTGACTTTCCTGTTCAGAGCCCAGCACCGGGAAACCCCTGGGGTCCCTCAACTGAAGTCCTCAGGTAGGGCTCAAAGCCGACTGGTCGTGTCAGCTCCAGACATGGCAAAGTTGAACAAGTTTCCTGATGACTGCAGAGTTTTAGGGTGTGGATCATAGCAACATAAGGAAACTGACCAAAAAGTAACACGAATTCTTCCTCCAGGCAATCACTCCTTACCCATCAGAAGGTGGACTAAATGTTGACAGCACTAGGGTTTCACCTCGATGTACAGGGCTTGAGATGAAGAGCACCTCTCCTAACCATGACCCATGGCTGCCTCCTGTGCACTACAGGAAGGCTGGAGTCTCAACACCACCTGTTCACCAGGAACCTTAGGTTAAAGCCCAGCAGAGGCAGGTGTGCCTTGTAATAAGGGCCAAGTGACACTTAAGACACTGTCAGTGTTCCAGCCATTTCTACCCAGAGTGTTAGCTGAGGAGGAATCACCACGGCCATGGCAACCATCATCTCATGGACTGGGGTCCTGGACTAACCAGAAAAGAGAAAGGGAGTGAGCACCAGCATCCGTCTCTGCTTCCTGACCCACATTCCTGACACCACAGCTGCAAACTGCTCTTGTTGTGCCTTCCCTGACCACACCCTTGGACGAAGAACCAAAACAAACCCTTCCTTCCCTAGGTTTCTGCTGTCAGGTATTTTTGCCAGTTACTACAACTCCATTTATAGAAACACACCATAGAGACTGGTTCTAAGGGAAAGTAACCAGCAGAGTCCAGACACTTAGCTCTTGGCTCTGTAAAGTGCAGCCACTTAGCTATGTTCTGCTCTCCTGTGCATCTGGAGTCCTGGAACAGAGTCACCTTCACAGCACTTGGCTTAAGATCTCTAGAGGGTAGTCATCCACC
Source organism: Ellobius talpinus (assembly GCA_001685095.1). Lineage (NCBI taxonomy): Eukaryota > Metazoa > Chordata > Mammalia > Rodentia > Cricetidae > Ellobius > Ellobius talpinus. Next base: position 21,773 of record LOJH01000531.1, on the reverse strand, counting down.
CTAAGTCATGTAGGTGCCAACCCATGGTCCCAGGTGCTCCAGGGTCATACTGACTGTGCCACTATTGGCTCACTAGCCAATCTTTTAAATGGGAGTTGGAGGAAGCAACCAACCAGCAGGACTAAGGAAGTTCCTGGATGTTTCCTTCTAGGACAAGTCCAAAGTAGGCTTAAAGACCAGGGAGGAGAGATCAGGGATGTTGTAAGAAGAAATGACATGAAAACCACCAGCGACCATACACAAGATCCACCTCATCCAAGTCAAGGATAGAGCAGCTTCCTGCTGCCACTATCACAACCCCAGCACCTAAAAACTAAGCCATTTTGAAGTCGGGCTTCTTGGAATCTCTGACAGTAGACTCCCAGAAAACCCTGTCATCATTGTGAGAGACTTCAACATTGTAAGAAATTTTGCCAGCTCACCAATTAGAATATATAGGCAAAGCAAACACAGCACCATACAGGTGACACATAGAATGTAAACAAAGGAAAGCTGCCATCAGACAAGAATAGGCAGGGCAACCAGACTAGGAGAATTCTGGGAAGAGAAAAGGCAGAGTTGGTCACCAGCCAGACGCAGAGAAAGCAAGATGAGAATGCCTTCCTGATAAAAGGTACCAAGCCACATGGCTAAACACAGACAAGAATTATGGGTTAATTTAAGTTGTAAGAGCTAATTAATAATAAGCCTGAGCTAATAGGCCAAACAGTTTATAATTACTATAAGCCTCTGTGTGTTTCTTTGGGACTGAATGGCTGTGGAACCAGGAGGGACAGAAAGAAACAAGACATGTTCCAAGTGCAAACAGAAGCCCTGAGTCCCTTCCTTCAGAAAACCTTGATTCCTATAGTTCACGTGCAGAAGGCAGACACCTCATGGAGAACACACCCTGCTCCCACAAGCTTTCCTTCTGCTGTGGTCACTGCATGGGACTTCACTGGGAGGATGAGGAATGGTTCTTCCATGCTCCCCAGTGACTGCATGAACCCAGAGTGGGCTCTTCCAGACACGACCCTGTTGATGAGCCCTGCCCTCATTTCCTAACTCTTACTTTCCAGTTGTCTTTTACACTATGGCATGCACTCACAAAATACAGGCAGAATAGATTTTAGCTTCTTGCAGGCAGCATGGAGCTGCAAACTTGGGCAAGGCTGTCAGAGCCTCTACAGAGCTGTACCACCAATGATCTTTACCCATGGCCATTGCCTCTGTTGCTGTTTTATAGGTAACCTCCCTCAGGTCATCACTGTTTATGACAGCTGTAGTCCACAAAAGACAAATAGGAAAATTCCGTCTCCTTGTGTATCATCACCATGAAACAGTACTATAAATAGGGAAACAGCCTATGGTTCCTGCCATCCTTTCCACTCCCAAAGAAGTTTTATTATTTTCTGTTCATAAAAATCATCCACTTGTTATCACATTCTACCAAAGAATGAGGACATAAACATATTAAAAAGTCAAGAATACAATACAGCACAGCCAGAAGGAGTGTGCTCTGCCCCTATAGAACCATGGTGCAAAAAGCACAAACAAGGGCTGACTGCGCAGGAACCCAATAACATTACAGCTGAGGTCCTTTGGGAACACCAACAAGGGCTACAGGAGCAGGATGGTGGCTCTAATTCATCAGGTTTCATGTTCAAACAAAAAAGACACTGCTGTAGGAATTCCTACCACCAGTAGCCTTTAAGTTACCTGCCCACTTGGGCATGGCCTCTTATACTATTTATGCCAATGTAAAGCACATGTCCAGCCTCTTTGCTGTTCTCTGTTCCAGCAGAGGATATTGATTTGTGAGTCTACCCCTAAATAAATAACCCTCTATTATTCTCAATTCTGAGTTAATGTGGGATTTCTTTTAGGCATTCTTCTTCATCTGGTGCCCAAAGTGGGGCTCGAACCCATGACCCTGAGATTAAGAGTCTCATGCTCTACCGACTGANTTTGTGAGTCTACCCCTAAATAAATAACCCTCTATTATTCTCAATTCTGAGTTAATGTGGGATTTCTTTTAGGCATTCTTCTTCATCTGGTGCCCAAAGTGGGGCTCGAACCCATGACCCTGAGATTAAGAGTCTCATGCTCTACCGACTGAGCTAGCCGGACAGCCAGGACAAACAAGCAGCCCGCCTCCTACAAGACACTCTCTTTTAAGCATGTGAACCCAAAGCTAATGGTTCTCCATTAGCACCTAGGGAAGGGACAGTGCAACGGCCACCAGGAAACTCTCAAAGCAACCCCAACACAACTGAAATCTGCAATCACCATGCATGCCCCTCCTCGCTTCTCTGGATTGTCAAGAAAGAGAAGTGGAAGGGCTACGCAGCTAACGGGGGTGGGGGGTAGAATAGTCCATGCAGGTCCCACTGCAGGAGAAGTAGAGGGCAGGGCAGCTAACAGGGGGGTAGAATAGTCCATGCAGGTCCCACTGCAGGAAAAGTAGAGGGTAGGGCAGCTAACAGGGGGGTAGAATAGTCCATGCAGGTCCCACTGCAGGAGAAGTAGAGGACAGGGCAGCTANAGAATAGTCCATGCAGGCCCCACTGCAGGAGAAGTAGAGGGCAGGGCAGCTAACAGGGGGGTAGAACAATCCATACAGGTGCCACTGCAGGAGAAGTGAAGGGCAGGGCAGCTAACGGGATAGAGCAGTCCATACAGGTCCCACTGCAGAAGAAGCAGTAGCCACAGCTGCCAGGTTTTCCACATGTTACTTACTGGGTAGGGAAAGGCAAGAAAATGTGTCTATGCAAGTCAACTCTTTTAAAAATAATATTGCATAATAAATTGAATGTAATAAACTCTTTCCTTGGATCACAGAACAGTGTTCCCACAGCACACAGACCTGGTTAATAAGCCTCACACAAGTGCTATAAAGACTGAAAAAGGAGCTTTGAGAGCCACATGAGAAAGTCAACAAGCCCTTTTGATCTGTCTGCAGAGGTGCAAGGCCTTTATGCTGTGACATGAGGAACACTTCGAGTGACAGAGTTGTGTTGATATTCTGCCTGGGAACTCTCTGACAGGCGAGCATGTAACTTTTGACACCAGGTGACTTGGTTATTAAAAGTCTGTTTATTCTGACATCTCACTGGGACAAACTTATGGCTCCATCAACCAAAAAAAATCCACTTGTAGGCAGACAGAAAGCCAAGGGCAAGCACAGCCTGGAGGTGAGGGGAAGGTGGTTTTGTCAGACATTTTCTTCCCTTCTGGAGTGTAACATCCAGTTAACAGCTCAAGTAAAGCTCCACAGCATGAACGCCCAACTCAAGAGAGAAACGCCTTCTGCCAGCCAAAGATGGCCGGAGACTGAGTGTAGCAGGGAAACCCTCTCCCACCAACCATGAGAGAGCAAAGGGGAACTATACACTGAGTGTGGGCACACAAACTCTCCACACCAACCCCAGGGTGCACTGCTGCCTGGGGTGGAGGAAGGCTGAGGGGTGGGCAGAGCATGAGGTGCTCTGTGCTACCGCATATTCTTCAGCTACCTGAGAGCTGAACGAGCAGGGCTGGCTTGGGTCATCTTAATATAGGGAATTCAAAATCTACACCAGCCCTGGAGCCTGCCCTGAGAGTCCCCGCTTCTTTATGAGGCCACGGATGCCCAACACTCCCCTTGCAGGAGTCTACCTAAGATACGGAGAGAACACAGCAAGCCCAGGGGATGCTCACCTGCCTTCTAAGGACACACTACACAACTCCAAAGATGCTTGTTCCTAGGTCTCAGCAAGTTCAAAGGTAGCTTTTAAATTACAGTAATTTTAAAATAAAGAACTGATATTGGGATGCCCCTCTGATCATCCAGGTGAGCGCTTCTGTCTTCTCGTCTCTCACCTCCTCAGTGTCAGGAGTGCCAGCTACAGAGAAATATCCTACACACAGGATCACCATACCTTCAGGTTTAAAATTCTTACTGGATCTCAAGCTTCAATAACAGAACTTCAAAACCATTGGTGGCCGCATCAAAGGCAACACGGCCCTAGGAGCTCATCTTCCTGTGTATACAGGAAGACACAGTGGCAGGAGTCACGGGTGAGCTGGACAGAGGGACTTCACCAGACACCAGGTCAGCGGGAGACAGAAGCTTGGGTTTCCAGATAACAAGACTGACAGACGAAATTCTGCCATTTACAAGCTGTCCACTCTGCGGCACTTGGTGGCAACAGCCAGAATGGACTAGCTACCTCCTCTCCATAGAGCACAATGGTATGTATACTCTCTGTTTCCTCCCATGTTCACACTCAGTTCCGAAAACAACCAATAGAAACATACTCTTAAAACACTTTATGTAATAGAAACAATAACTAAAGTTTGGGGAGAATATGAATCTCTCTTTGGTGTGAACAATGACCTACACTTTCTACACTGTATTTCAGACTTCTGTACTGTGACTCTTCCCGGGAAAAACTGTCTGTACACTGCATTTTAATATCTAACTTTTCTAACATTCATCTGGGGCAAGGACAATGACACATTCCTTTGACAGTGGTTACTGAGGAAACACCAACGGATTCCAGACTGCCCTCTGGCTTTGCAGAGCTGTCCTTTTCAAGCACAAAGCGCACAGCACAGTGCTCTAAAGGACAAGTGTGATATTGGTAAGTAGTTGGGAATCAGCTCGTGAGCATCTGCTTATGAACTGCAGTGACACTGGGGTGACTCTTGTAACAATGTGGTCAATCTAACAATTGCCTGCGGTGATCACTGACTAACCTCTGAGAGCCTCAGGTGCACTCCCTTCCCTCAAGCAGCTGTGCAGGACTTAGGACAACTATCAACTCACTCCTCACAATATTCACCCTATGCCGATGCCCACTGTTCCTCACATAAACCAAAAGAAGAGAGGGAAAGAGACGCAAGGCCAGGTCTTCTACGCCTGACAAACACTCTGGATACCCTCCCTCTCCTCTCAACACTACTCCTGCCCTTTACTTCCTAATCACCATCTTGCTACGCACACCAGTCCTCCCAGGTGTCCTGCATGCTCGGCCTGGCTGGCATTTCAGTGTGATATTTACTCTATCTGTATGGGAGGGTGTTTCTTCTTCAGCAGCTGGCTCAGGAAGCAGGGGTCAGTTAGCTGTGCAATGCCAGTCACTCAGAATGCTGCCAGAAAAAAAAAAAGCCTGCATGGAGTTGCATGCTTAATACTGATACCTACATAATTCAGATCCTCGATGCAAGAGTTGAGAAGATGGCCACAGTGGGCTGCACTTATCCTACACATCTCCAAAGCTTCTGATGGCTAATAAAGCAAGCTCTCCTATGAAGGAGAGCTTCATCACTCAAGGGAGTGCTTCGCAGGACCACTGCAAGGGGCGCACACAATATGACGTGGTGAGTTTTGTATTGTTTTGGCTTTTCAGCTGTTGGCCAAAGTGCTCACTACCAAGTGGCTGGAGGCCTCTTGATCATTGAAAGGAGATGAGTGGCAGAATGACTCTGCTGTGGCCAATCACAAACTCATGGTGATGCTGCTGCATTATATGACTCTTGGAAAATCATCACCTCTGTCCTTTCTCACAAGCTGGGATCCAGAAAACCACCCCTTTATTGGGATCCCTAGAGATGATGAGGTACACCAGCTGGGCAGATACCCAGTGCTAGAAGCATTCAAGCATGGCGGTCCAGAGTTAATGCATCCACTTCACACTAAAACATCACATAAGCATCAGTCTAGTCACCAACTCAAGGAGAACTACATGGAACATACAAGGCAGAATTTCAGAGTGATCATCCTCAAGCTGGGGAGATGGTTCAGTGTGTAAGAGCACTGGCTGCTCCTGCAGATGACTCAAACTCTATTCTTAGAACCGCACAGTGGCTCACACCATCTGCAACTCCAGTTTCAGTGAGTTCTCTTCTGCCCTCTTCCTGTGGACACCAGGCACACATGTGGTACAAAGACATGTGTGCTGGCAAAATACTCATCACACTAAATTATGAATAATAAGTAAGTAGATAGTCCTCGTCTACTCTTAAAGGTTAAAAGTGTGTAATGGACTCAGAAAAGTGCCGCTGCTGGTCACCTCTTCTGGTCTCCATTCCCACACTAGTGACAAGGTAGCATTCTGCTCGTTATACTATGTTGATCCCTGCTATCTGAATGCAGCTTCACACAGTCTGACATTTCACAGTGTGTGACACACTAAAGATGGTCAAAATGTCACAGCAGACTGGCAATATCTGGCCAAAACACCCCCCATTCAGAGGCTGCGTGTCTGCTAACTTGCCTCCCCACAAAGGGATGAAACTGGGTAGCCTCCAATCCTCTGCTGGGACAGAAACACAGGAACCATTTCTCTCACAGATCATTTGTCCAGTTGCCTCAGCCAGAACAGATGGAATGTCCATTCCATGCAAAGGCACCCGGAAGGAGGGTCTTCATTCACTCTGGACAGCACTGAGTGTCAGGAGAAAGTCCACAGCATCCTACTAACTTAGAGCTGGAAAGGGCACATCCCACAAACACCCAACCCATGGGAAAAAAGAAGACCATAGTGAGAATGTGGTAGGCTGTTGGCTCTGGACCTGAAGTTCCAGAGCTCTCTGCCTCCTCCAGGGCAACAGCAAGCCACCTATGAATCATTCTAGAAAAGGTAGTGGGGCCTCCCCTAAAGCCTGTTGTGTTGTATCTGCTTTCCACTGGAGGATGTGAGTGCAATGGAAGTCTACTCTGACAAGGTTAAGATTCCCAGACCTGAAACAACAGCCAGAACCCAAGTGATGATAGATGCTGATATTCACATGGCTGGGAGGCAAACAGCCTTCTGCCACAAATCCAGCAGTCCTCGAAGAAGTCAGCAGACCTCTGCACTCTGCTTCACTCCTCAGGCTGCAGAACACTGGCAAGGCCTCTCACGGGATCGGTGGAGAAAGGACGCTGACTCACTGGTTGTTTCATACACTTGAATGATTCACACCCAGCCTCTGAGTACAGTATTGTCCACGGTGCTGAAGACACAGCCTTATCCCTGGCTAAGCACAGAGCATGAGGAGAGCATGAGTGTAAGCAGGGGCAGAGAACACTGGCTGGAATTGGTTGCTGGGAAGAAGACAGCATAGAAGTGACGATGCCATGTCATGGGGAGAGTGGAGCACAGGACCTCTCAGGAGCGGAGGCAGAGTCAGAAAGTTACTAGCAACAGTTACTGGTCACCTGACAACTCCATTAAGCTCAGCATGGAGCCTCTGTCCCAACAGCGCAGAGAAAGTGGGGGCTGAGGGACATTATCAGCCCTCATTGCCTTACTGTAAAAGTCATTTTTCAAGTAAGTACCATGCTTCCATGTCAAAGTCCTGCCACATAACTCTTTCAGAAACTCTAAGATGGCATTTCCATTCAAAGAGTTTGCTTCCAATGATGGGGTACTGGGAATGGAACTCCCACACATAGTCACAGGCTTGTTGTGAAACCCCCCGGGATAGTGCAGTCACTAGTGTTCTAAAAATCATGCAGATACCATAGGAATCCAAGAAAGAAGGGTGCGCAGAGTTCCCAGGACATTCCTACAACAGCTGGTGGAGCTATAATTACTTTAAAGTAAGACTCAAAACAAGCAAACGTGAAAAAAAAATGCACAGCAACACACTGGAACACTAAGAAGCTGAGATACTCTAAACAATAACAGCAAGGTCACAACCAAGAGCACTCCAGGTGAATCTGAGGACAGTCACCAACATCAGCCACACAGACTGAGTCAGCCTTTGTAGAGTGCACATGGGCAGAGGGCACCTGAGCAGGCACCCTGATGCCCAGTCTCCTACAGTACACACAGCTGTGGCATGCCCTTCTGGTGGTGTGTGGCAAGAGCCTATAGTCAAGGGAGCAACCTTCAGGCCCCTCACTCTCAGGCAAGCTGGGAACCATCTGGATAGGACTATCCCTCTAAGCAATGGCTTACCTGCCATGGGATCCTCTGTCTGCCCTCCATTGCTGCTGTGCTTCTGGACGCATGCATATACCTGGCACCCATGGCCAAACACTGAGGCCTGTGTAATCAGGGAACGCCATCACTGTGTGACATGAACTCTGCAAGACTCTACTTAGACAGTGGAGTGACAGCGCAGAAGTGCTCACTCCTGCAGCTCAAGGACTCTTTGGTTTCCCTTCGCCTGGGCGACTAGGGTGGCATCCACACTTAGAGCTCCTCTGGATAAGCAAGTGGCCAGTGACCAAGTAGAAACATAGCAGCCATGAAAACCAATTCCCTGGGGCTAGCACTGAAGCCACCAGAGCCCCACACAGCTTGACTGTGGCCGATAGTGACAGACTGGTCCCACAGTGACCAGTTCCAAGTGATACCTCCAGGTGAGTCCCTCTTTGGTTCTCTAACAAACAGGACTCGCTGCTTCATGTTGAGACACAGTACACACTTATGACAGGTCCAGGGTATGATACAGCCCATCCTGTCATGGGAGACTGTTAAGTTCTAGGTCTCCCCTAGGGACCATGACTCCTAAAGGCCAGGTCTCTTGACACTCACCCATCATCCTTGAGCCTGGCAGGGTAGCTACTTAATACACTTTGCTGGATTGGATTTAATCAGGTGAGCTGACTGACTGCAGAGCATCCGTGCCTCCTTACAGGCATGCACATGCAAACACAGGCACACATGCGCATGGGCACTGACACCAGAGTGTACAGTATCAAGTAAAGCAATAATTCTCGCTGGGAACAGCCATAGCAGCATCATGCCATGAAGTCTGAAGCCATGGTGTCTCAATTCTATCACATCAGCCACTGGCCACTGTGTGGAGGCCATGGGTAGATAAAGCCAACTTCTAACCACACAGACAGGGACTGCCCAGGAGCCCCACGAGTGATAGTCACAGTTCTTCATCTCTGTACATGCCACAGTATTGACAAGAAACCAAAGGAAAGGGCAGAGACATGGAGGGACCTGGGGATGTCACTTGGCACACCCTTCCCTCCTCAGGAGCCCACAGGAAGAGTAACCTGCATGCTCTCAAGCTGAGGTGGTTGGTGACTGTTAAACGTTTCATCTATTATCCAGTCAGGTGATTTGGAAAAGGGAAATAGTGGAACATGTGCTCTTCCCCACAGCTGGGTGGAAGGATTCTGCAACCATGGGTAACCTAGGAAACACCTGGACTAGAAGTGACAGCCGAGGACAAACATCTAAGAGAAAGAGTATCAAAAGTGGGGAGCAAAGGAGGAGAAATTGGACGAAGTGAAGGGGGCTGTGCACACACAGCACCTGAGCAGCCTCCAGGCTTCTTCCCGTGTATGAAATATGTAGCATCCTACCAGGCCACGTTGCCGTGGGCCCCGTTGTCAAGGTGACAGAGCAGCTCCAGAGTCTGTGCAGTGCTTGCGGGGTCATCAGGGGAATCGTGGCTACCGGATTCTAATTCCTTGGGCATCCTCCACACAGCTGCACACGCCTGGACTCGACTGTCTGAAGCTAGGCAAAAGGAAAAATGTCAGCAGGGCTCAGTCCCATATACACTCAACACTTACACATGTCTGCAAGCAGGGCATGTTGCTCCCTAAAATACTAACATGCAGGCAGCAGAGTCAGTCCAACCTGAGCAGCCAGCAGAGCAAGGCAGAGTCAACATCAGCAACAGGGAGCCCACCATCCCTGGTTTATAAACCATCATTCTGCTTTAGAGAATTTAACCTCCTCGAATAAAGTTTCACCCTGTTCTTTGACAGTGGTTTTTAAGAAAGGGAACAAGATGGGGACACTGCCATAACTGCCAGGCCCATGCTTGGGGACTCTACTCACAGCTTCATGAGATCATAAACAGATGTCAAACACTGAGATGTTCTTCATTAGTCAAATGCTCTGTCTCAGTTTGTCTGAAACGGTCAGTGTCTGTGTCCAAAGGGCAGGGCCACTGAGAAGTGCTACAAGATGCAATCTAAGTGTGTTCCTCCTGGCAAGCTAGCATGTGGGAGGAGAGCAGCCAGTGTGGAGGTGAGAAGACATTTTGCAGGAACTGAGTTTCCCCTTCCACTCTGTGAATCCCAGGTATTGAATTCAGGTCTCAGGCTTGATGGCCAGTGCCTTTCCCCACTGAGACTTCTCTCCAGGCCTTCAATAGATCCTTGTGCATACACACACACAATAAATAATTAAGTAAATGAACCACTAATTTCAGCTGATTATATCACAAATCTAAGTATTGAAACAGGCAAGATAGTAGGTGCCATAGTTCTTGCTTATGACCCCAGCACTTATAAAGTAGGAGGAGGAAGACTATACAAAGTTCACAATTTGCTATGCTACATAGTGAGATTCTACCTCAAAATAGGGAGAAAGAAGAGAGAGAGGAAGGACAGAGAAGGGAAGGAGCGTGGGAAGGAGCGTGGGAGACAAGAGAGCTACCCGCTTGATAACAAGAATCTAGAAGGAATTGCAAGATATCATGGGGCATCACTCTCAGTAATACAAATGCAAAAATGATAATAAATAAAGCTTGATGGTGTATACAAAAAATAGCAATGTCTCAAGAAAATGAGGTTGGGTCAGCAAGACAGCTTAAAGGGAAAGGCTCTTGCTTCCAAGTCTGGCAACCTGAGCTCAATCCTCAGAACCCACAAAGTGGAAGGAAACAATTAGCTCCTGCAAGCTAGCCTCTGACCTCCAGATGCACTACCTGGCGTAAGTGTGGCACCAACACACTTAAATCAGTGGATGGATGAAATCATTAAAAATACAAACAAGGAAAAAAGGTTGATTCCACACTAAGCAACCTAACTCATCACATTAACAAGCTAAAAGGGGAAAAGCATGATCACCAAAACTGCAGAAACAGTCAATACAATTCAGTCTTGGCTTTGGTAACACTCTGAAGACTAGGAATAGAAGAAAATTTACTCCGAGGGGAGGGAAGGGAGAGAGGAGAGGAAATGGAAGGGGATGGAAGCATGGGGGAGGAGAGAGATGGAAACAAAAGTCCTACAGCAAATGTAAGTGTTGTGAATGAAGTGTAACGCTGCCTCTGAGGATGAGGAGAGGCAGCTTTGCACTGCCAAGGCCACTTAACATTGTGCTAAAAGGAGAGCTACTTCATCTGTGCAGTAGGAAAAAAATAAAAAGTGAAGAGCAAGAAAAGAAGAAATCACACTGCTGTTGCTAGCTAGAAAATGCACATTGAGTCTGCATCATGCTACTGGGAACAAAGCAGCTCGACTGGCTGGCTCAAAACGCGGCTTGCTACCTGCTGGACGGAGAGGGCACAGTGGGCTGGAGAGGTGGCTCAGTGGTAAAGAGCAGCATGGCACTCTTCCAGGGGACCTGAGCTCGGTCCCAGCACCTCTGTCAGGCAGCTCACAACCACCTGGACCTCTAGCCTCCACAGCCACCTGCACTCATGTGCACATACCCACACAGTCAAACACACACACACACAGGATTAAAATAATAAAAAAAAAAACCTTTTTAAAGGCATTAAAAAGTTTAGTAACAAATAAATCTTAACTAAAAATATGTGTGTGTACTGAAACAAATTAACACTGACAGAAAAAAAATCAAAGACATAAACAAGTGGTGGGACACACCGTGTCCGTGGGCGGGAAGCTCACTCCCACTGTGAAGAACTCACGGGGTGGGAATCAGAAGCCTGAAAGAAAATGTGCACGCCCTGGTTACCCAACAGTCGTGAGAAAGAAAAGCAGAATGGGACAATTCCCAAGTCCGATGTCAGTTTCTATGAGTACAGACGGGCAAGTGGTCCAGAGAAGGACAAGCCACAAAGGGGCCCTTGCCAAGACAATCACTTGACGGTCAACAAAAATCCCACTGCATGAGAATGGATAAACGCCTTTCAACAAATTATGCTGGGTCGCTTTTGTATCCATATGAAAAGGCCAACTTTCACCCTACCCATAACGGTCTCAAGGTCTCAAACACCAAGGGCAAACGATGATTGAAGATGAAGGTATAATAGGAGCCAGGACTGTAGTGGCCCTAGAGACAAAACCAGCTAATAAGAACTGTGCTGTCAGTCCAGGGAGTATGGTAGGCACTACCAGAAACTCTCCATCCTCAGGAACAGATGAAATCCAAGGTAAACAGAGCTAAGCAAGAAACACAGGAGGTATGCCAAGGAGACACACAAATTGGTTCTGAGACTCTGAGGATTTCCATAGCTGCCTGCATCTCAGCAGAGCAGTCAGCGCACATCCAGGGGATATCAAAGAAGCAGAGGGACTTTCAAGGAGGAACACTCACCTTTAGAAGCAACGGGCTCTAATAACCAGGGAGGCATTCGACTTTCATCTCTATTGTAACACTTGCCTGAAATAAGGTCCTATGATGTAACCACCTGGGCAAATTAGCATTACCATGACTAGGAGCCTATAGAGGGCACCAAGCACAAACCCTCTATTAAACAAAGCCTGTGGCATGGTACAAGAGACAAGGTCTGTATGCAACCAAGACAGCACACCAGGTACAGACTCTGTATAGGAGCAGGCCACAGCACAAGAAACAAGATCTGCACACAACCAAACCAGGGCACCAGGCACAGCCTCTATACAGCTAAGCCAGGGCACCAGGCACAGCCTCTGTATTCAGCTAAGACGGGGCACCAGGCACAGCCTCTGTATACATCTAAGACAGGGCACCAGGCACAGCCTCTGTATACAGCTAAGACAGGGCACCAGGCACAGCCTTTGTATACAAGCAAATCATGGCACCACTGCACACACCAACCCTGTTCATGCTGGCACAGAGCTAAAGAGCCACAAGACAGCTAATCTAGAAAGGAATCTAACTGTCATCAATGGCCTGGCCTCTCCATTTTAGCAAAGAGGAAACTGAGGCTGGATGAAGGTAACTGACTCTTCCAGGTTCACAGGGCTCACAACAGTACCAGCATCGGGAATAAAGCAGAGCCTCTTGCCTCAGAAGAATCACTGCTTTGAGAGAGAAAATACTAAGTTATATCTTTAAGGCCGATTTGATGCTTCTATTTTTTATATGAAACACAGAGCTAAAAGCACTTAATGAGATAAAAAGATAATCAGGGCAAAATGAATGGAAGAGGCATACTTGAGGCGCCAACTGTACCCGTGGAGTGTGCTGCTTGCTGTAAGGGATTAGAGTCAAAAGGCTTAGAGGAATTCAAAGGAGATTAGAGCCTTTGTGGGCTGAATAGCAGCTGCAGCCAGCTTGCTAAAGGGCTAACAATGCCCTGGCTGGGGGACGTGGTGTGATCCCCAGCTGGAGGAGGAGGAGGCTTCCATGGCTGCTGCATAATGAGCATACTCAGAGTCTCGGGGCTATTTTTAGAGACTACAGCCATCTCAGCATCTGGTGCAGGCCAGGCAGGTGAGTGAGAAGGAACCCAGCCAAGGCAATCACCTGACTAGGCCTAGCTCCGGGTGTATACCTTGGCACCTGAGACTAAAAATACCTTCTCTAGTGACCTCCACAGTGCTTCAGGGAAGTGGTCACGTGCAGAATGTACAGTAAGTACGCGGGATACACTGTCTGACTGTAGCGAGAGATCAGGGTTGTAGGCATCCCAGCAGGGCATCAGGGCTATCCCTTTGCTGGGCTCTTATTGTCCCTCTCCAGGCAGATTTAACGGGGCACAGGCAACTCTTAAAGCTTCTGTGCAGGAGGCAAGTGCATAGGTTCCCGCTCACAGTGGAAAGATTGACTGAGAAGGGGGTGCTGTCAGCAATACAAGAGTTCTGCCCAGCAGCTCTGTATGCTTCAGCACCTTGTGTCTGACTCAGTGCAGGTTCCAACGGAGCACTGAACTGAGTGACCAGGGAACAGTCATGTCCTTTGGCTTTGTTCTTCACCTGAGACAGGTCACAAACCAAGCCCTCCATCTCAGGAGAACCCTAGTCCTCTCAAAGAAAGGAAGCAGCTAGACCTGTAAGCACTGCTTCTAGGACCATGAACACTGCCAGTTCCTACAGACTTGAAACACAAGTCTGTGCTTCTATGGGAGTGTGTCTTAAATCCAGTTCACAGAAGGCTTAGGGTTATCCATGCAACATGCAATTATTTCCCTAATTCCTGAGTGTGCATCAGAAAAGATGGCCCTGACATGGTCAGGGCTAATCCTCTCTTCCTAGCAACATCCCACACAGGGTGTACAGAAGAGCCAGTCATGCTAGGAGGGACAGGAAAGCCCCAAGAAGTTTAGAAAATGTCAGTCAAAGCAACACTACATCATGGACAGCACAGAGCAAGGTCTCCTAAGTTCTGATGCTGGCTGTTGCCTTTTTTACCAGCCCTCTGGCAGAACCTGTTGACCTAAGCATAAAGCCAGTAGAGAAAGCTGCATATAGCCATACTCTCCAGCAGAGGGGTGGGGGCTGTCTAGAGTGCCACTGCCATTGCAAAACAGCGCAGTCAAGATCAAATATTGAGATTGATGTAGCCCTTAATTTTCACGAGACCAGTTTGAAAGGGTCCTCAGTGCCACCTGTTCTCCTGTTATTACCTAGCAGGACCAGGTACACACTCATTGTCCTGTTACAGGTCTTTATCAGTGCTTGAGCTCTCCACAGAATCTGGTCAGGGACTAAAGGGTCTGTAGAGACTGGCCAAGTCAGGCCTGTTGCCTGTTGTGCGATTCATGAGCTAAGATTGGCATAAAAAGACAAGAGGAAGAATGTAGAACTATGTGGCCTTCAGAGCCTTAAGTACCACATCTTTGGTCTTTTCCAGCTGCTGTATCCACAGCTGCTGTATCCACATCCTATTACCAGCTTCCAGCTCCAGGTACTAACCTCACCAGCACCGCCTGCTCTGTGCAGCCAGGCCCCATCTTTTAAACATTTCTCCTACAGAGGGCACCCTGTTCTCAGGAGACACCTGAGGGGGACTGAAGGGAGAAAGGCTCTCACAAACATGGGCCTTTAAGAGGGTCTCTGTCCTGGGCCTCTCTGTACCCTCTGCTCTGGTCTGCTCAGTCATTCCCCAAGCTTCTCTACCCAGGGACAGTATGGACAGCTTCTTGCCCACACCAGCTCCAGAAACCCTAGTACCTGTGCCAGAGTTCCCATTCCCTCTGACAGCTGTCAGGGGGCTCCTGATACATCTGCACCCTGTGGACTTTGGAAAGTGGTCACTGACCTCCCCAGCAACTGCAGATACGCTCTGGACTATCCTGATGCAGGTTCTCTGTGCTATCATTCATAACATGGGTGACCCGAGGCTGGTCCCAGGAGGGGCCGAGGCGGGTGACCAGACTGACACGCCATATGGAGATAGCTTGAGTATAGAGTTTATTTAGTTGGGAGGGGGGTGGAGAAGAAGAGAGGGAAAGAGAAAAAAGAAGGGGGGAAGAGGAGAAGGGGGCCAGAAGCTGCCTCTCTAGAAGAAGGGCAGCCAACAGAGAAAGAGCAGGCTGGAGAGGAGGAGATCCACTTGCCTTGGTTGAGAGAGGGGGATGGGGGACACACATGACACAGGGCTTGTCTCTTAAAGGGAGAGGGTACCCAGGTGACAAGTCAGGCCAGCAGATACAACACTCTGCCCTTCTGGGCCTGGGTGACACTACTCCACAAGGTCAGCACCAGTTCAAGGTCTCTCCTACTTGGTAACCCGGTGCAGCATGAAAAGTCTCCCGCACGAGGTCAGCTACTTGCCTCTTGAACTTTGCTGTTGAAACTTCTCTATCTGTTTTCCACCCAAGCCAGACTGCACAGCCCAGCAAGGTGCCTAGTAAACAGCAGCCCCTGGGGAAAGTGGGGTGTCTTAGGCACATGAGGTGGTGAGTAGGCCCATGGAGTCCCCAGCACTGTTACAGTGGAGCTTCCAGGGTTGGTGGCATGCAGCAGTGCAGAACATTTTTACCACTAAGAAGCTAACGACTTGTGGCCTTTTGGGGTCTGGGAGGCACCATGTGACTTGTTGACAGTAGGGCTCCATCCAGTGGCCTTCAAAGCTGAGGGTTAGGCTTGAATCCTAGTATGCAGCACCATACTGCCATCCACAGAGTCAGGGGCAAACCTGGACACCCGCGTGGGATAAGCACAGCTAGATGCTAGGGTCTGGAAGCCAAGCAGTGAGCGCCCTTTGCACACACCTTCTCCTGTCAAGGCCCAGTCCAAATCAGACATGGCTTTGCACATCTGCAACCCTAGTACATGGAAGGCTAAGGGCAGATCTCATCCTGACTATACTGGGAGAGGGAACTCCATGGCACAAAGAGGATGTGTCACATGCTGAGTGTGGGTGACCCTGTTGGCCATAGCACAGGCAGATGCAGCCGCCTACTCCCCAGAGGAATTCTCATGCTTGGTAAACACTATCACCTCAAGGAGGTGATAAGACTAAGGGAGGGCACACAACCTGGACTCTGCTACACAGTGTTCCATGTCTCTGCTTACTACTGAGTCCCAGAGCCTGAGACCCCTGTTTCAGCTTTCAGAGATCTGACTCAAACATGGCTCTAGCAGCCATTACAAGAGGAATGGGGGATTGATCAAAAGAACTGAAGGGAAATCCCAGAAGACATGAACCAGAGAAACAGCCTGGCTGTCCACATTCTCCAAAGAGATAGTCAAGAACAATGCCCTTGATTCACTGATAGGCAGGGTTCCCATTCAGGCTATTTCACCAAGACATGGAAAGTACAGACTTGGTCCCATGAGGAGCATTTGTGACTGTACAACAGGCCCCAGGAATCCCTGCCCTGATGCTGCCAGCTGTGCCCAAGGCCTGGTATGCACTGTCGATGCTCCATGGTGACCCTGAGGAGATATATAAAGACACAGGGGTGGGGTTACTCCCCATGGTGACTAAGATCTATGTCGTTCTAGTATCCACCAAGATGTAGGATTCTCAAGCCCTTCTTTCTGAAATAGCCAGCATGGGTTTCTAGACCCCAGTGATCAAGCTGGGTATCTTAAGCAGAAGGTGATGCTCATGAACATAAATAATTCAGAGGATGGTTAAACTCGGTTGTACCAAAGATGTCAAGAGATGCCCAGGTGAAAATGGTCACTAAGCAGTTTAGCAGCTTCAGCGGGAGGCCAGTGCCAAAGGCAAAGGACTGAAACTAATTTTATCTTACACTATGTTTAACAGTTCCTTTCAGTGATCAACGGGCAAGAAGCTAGGATTCCTGATGCTGGCACCAGTGACAAAGCTCTGCCACCTATCCAGTCACCAGACAACAGGTTAAGTCACCAGACAACATGTTAAGACACAAAGGACAGGGCTGGAGAGATGGCTCGGTGGTTCACAGCACTGACTGCTCTTCCAGAGGTCCTGAGTTCAACTCCCAGCAACCACATGGTGACTCACAACCACCTGTAATGAGATCTGGTGCCCTCTTCTGGCCTTCAGGCATGCATGCAGACAGGACACTGTATACATAATAAATAAATAATTTTTTTTAAAAAAAGACACAAAGGACACAATCAAGAGCAAACACTAAAGCTAATCAGGAGAGCCCAGCATTAACTACAGCTTTGCTGTCAGTACTGGTCCCTCCGGAGACTCCAGGACTACACCCAGAGCAGGAAATTAGGTGCAGGCACACAGAGTCAGTCGGAACTGAGACCTCTGTGCAAAGACCAAGTCTGAGCTATAAAAGACTACTCTCAGCTGCTGTTGGAACCATCAAGAACACGTTTATCCCCTATAGACACTATTTTCTATTCTGAGGAGTCTGTAATTTATATGGGTCCTTTACAAGCTTAAGGGTTTTTTTTTTTGTGGGAGTGGGGGTTATCAAGATGGCTCAGAGGGTAGAAGTGGTTGCTATCAAACTTGGCAACCTGAGTTCAGTCCCTGGAACCCACATGGTAGGAGAGAACTGACCCCTGCAAGTTGTCCTCTGCCCTCCACATACATTCTGTGGCACATATACAGTAGCAGCATATCATGGCATGTGTGCACAACCCACATGCCCAACCAGCACAATATAAATATATACATATTGCCTAAAATTTGGGTTTATTTTCTGACATAGTACAAAATTCTGAATCACAGGAAATCAGAGTTCAGGAAAAGGGTGCCAGAGTGAGGAGGAGCAAGCAGCCTCCGCCCCAACTGCCACTTCCTAGCCTGAGAAGGCAAAGGTAATCAGACAGTCCTAGTGAAGAGCCAGGCAATCTACCCACATGACTTGGCCACAGCACTTGCAAGCCTCAGACGCCACTTAGGGTTACAAGAAGATGGTGGTTCCTCTTTCATGAGTGGTCATCAGTGGAGAGTAATTCTGTCATTCCCATGTCTGAGGGCTGTGGCTGAGCACCATCTAAAGAACAAGAATAGGGTTAAGGTTGAGCTACTCTGAGGACCTGGGAATGAGAAGCAATCCTAAATTAGGGGGCCCGTGGGCAAGCCTGAGGGGCACTGTCTTAGTCAGACTGATGTGGGAGGGCCAGCCCACCATGGGTGGTGTCACCACTGGGCAGGTGGTTCTGGAAGGTACAAGAAAGCAAGCTGAGCAAACCATGGGAGAAAAGAGAGTAAACAGCATGGTCTCTGCTTCAGCCCTGCCCGGGCTTCCCTCAATGACAGACAGTAACCTGTGAGATGAAATAAGGCCATTCCTCCTCAGGTTGCTTTTGGTAATGCATTTATCACAGTGACAGAAGCAAACAGGATAGGTGGTAAATACTGACAAGCTGACAGTGGAATCTATAAGTGCCTAAAAATACGCCTTGGGGCATGTCTGTAAAGAAGTTTCTGGACTGGGTTAGTTCAGATAGGCCATGGCATCCCGAATAAAAAGGAGAAAGTGACCTGCTTAGTTTCTTTTCTACTGCTGTGACAGAATAACATGACCAAGACAAAGTACAGAAGAACTTGTTGAGGGTTTCCAGTTTTGGAGGGTGAGAGTCCATGGTGGTAGGACAAAGGCCAAGGGCAGGAACACCTGAGAACTTACATCTTAAGTCTACAAATAAGAGCCTGGGAAAGAGACACACTGGGAGCAACATACTTTGAAAGCTCAAAGCCCGCCCTCAGTGAGACACCTTCTCTAATGAGACCACATCTCCTAATCCTTTCAAACCGTTCCACCGACTGGGGACCAGGTATCCAAACACACAAGCCTATGGGGTCATTCTCTCCCATACACCACATGACCTGAGCACCAGCGCTCATCACTCTGCTCTCAGACAGTACACGCAATGGGACCAGGCCCTCAAGCTCCTGCCACCATGCCTCCCGCCATGAAGGGCTGCACCCTCTTTCCTTCCGTAAGCAGCTTGTGTGTGGGGGCTACAGTCATTGCAGCAGGGTGTCCTCTCCACTGCCGTACAGGGATTTCCTGTGGGAGATGGAGCATCTCGTCCCCAGCTGATGCAGAAATGAAGAACGCAATGGAAGAAGAGGCACAGTGAAAAGCAGCATCCCAAGAACAACCAAGCACAAGAGATTATGGGGTGGAAAACAAGGATGAGGAAATACTAAATCCAGGCATCAAAAAACAAGCATGAGTGCCAAGTTAAATTTGAATTTTATAAAACTATTGGATGTTATGATAATGAATAACAGTCATATGGTGGAGGGCATGACCAGAGCATCTAAAAACTCTGGGACACAGGTCAAGATACCAGACCTCAGAACCCAATCTTAAAAAGTAGGTGAAATTAAAAACTAAAGGCACATAAAATATATTCAATGAGATCAGAGCAGAAATTTCCCAAAATCTGGATTTTAAATTTTGTTTTTTCAAATTGTGTATATTGGGGAAAGGGCTGCACATGAGTGTGGGTGTCAGAGACCAGAGGGGTCAGGCACCCTCAAGTTATAGGTGGTTATGAACTACTCAACATGGACACTGGGAATCAACATCAGGTCCTCTGCAAGAGCAAGCAATATATGCTCCTAACAAGCAGACAGCTTGCCAGCCCTAAGTTTACAAGTTCACCAACTCAGACATTTTCAGCATCTCAATAAAATATTAATGATAGAGCAGAGGGGGCAAAAGTAGTGAAAAACCTAAACTACAGATGAGGAAACTTAAGCCTGAGCTCCTACCTCTTCTGCTCTCCAGTCCTCCCTCTTCTCTTCTCCAGTCCTCCCTCCTCTTCTGCTCTCCAGTCCTCCCTCCTCTTCTGCTCTCCAGTCCTCCCTCCCCTTCTACTCGCTGGTCCTCCCTCCCCTTCTACTCGCTGGTCCTCCCTGGAATGTGCCCTTGCCTGTGCTCTTGCCACTGACACTGCTTCTAACAATCACTTACGTATATTCCTAGTGCTTGATGAGATCTACTGATATTTTAACTACTTTTAATTAAAATAAAGGAATGTGCTGGAACTGCAACATCTTAGATTGGTAGGAACCTAAGCTCCTCTCTCTCCCTTGGAAATGAGGTATCCTTTAAAGTTTGTTCCGACCTGAGGAATGCAGTTCTGGATGGGCTGACTGCTTCCAGCCATAGTACAGAGGCACACACAACCAAGCTCCTTCCATTCTCTCTCAACCTCTCAAGCCCCCTTTCCACTCCCTCCCATCCCTTCTCTCTCCCTGTCATTCCCTCTGCTGAGAACTGAAGCCAGTGCCTTCTGAAGTGTCTTCAGTGAGCGGCAGCCCCAGGCCCTGGCAGCTCTCCTGAATCTTTGGAGACGGATGCACAACTGATCCAGAGCTGCTGTTGCCCCTTGTGGCTTATGTAGAAGCAATAACTCTGCTTCATGTAAAAGAGGGCGAGAGGGAGGGAAGGAGAACACTGGGAGAGAAAGAGACATGCCCTAGGCTGTAGGCAGCCCCAGGCATTTTCCAGACCCCAACACATGCTGTGGCTGGAGGAATACACCCACAAGTCACTCTCAATTCCTGTAGAGGTAGAACAACTTGATGAGAGCTTATATGAAACGTGATAAAACTCACAAACAAAACTGTGACCTTGTGTGAGAGTTCGCCAAAGAAATGACAGAATAGAACTGCAGCCCCCGTGACTTCAGACAGCACAATTTTAAGCATGTGTGAGTGAGTGCTGGAATAGAAATGTGAGCAAGAAAACAATACTATCAAGTTTAACAGAGGTTTTTCCAGGGGTTGTTGGTTTGTTTGTTTTTGTGTTTTAGAATTAAATGAAGTATCTAAAAATAAAAATTACAGTTATTAAAAAATCTTACTTGGCAAGTTAATTCCTGGTGATTAAAACTGATTAGAATAAAGATGTCAAGAAAACACTGGGTACAGCACAGAAAACTGAGCAGGGTGACACTGGGGTAATGGGGGAAGGGCTACAGCAGCCACCACACAATTACTTGGGGTACAGGGGAGACATGTGGTT
>LOJH01000530.1:31888-42938 GCA_001685095.1 Ellobius talpinus | reverse complement strand
GAGAGAGAGAGAGAGAGAGAGAGAGAGAGAGAGATGCTTGCCTTTTCAGAAGAACAGTGGGAAAGAGAGCAGGAATGGGCAGCGCTTATCTCTTAAAGGGACCTTTGGTACCTTCTTACAGTCTATGTAGTGAAGTAGCAGCCATAGGACCCTGGGCTGGCCAGGGTACTGCTTGAGTGCATCCTGCCTAGTGAAAGGCCAACAGAATGCCTGAACCCTAACACCAGTGGTCTAATTCTCTATAAGAAATGGAACAGTTCCATCCCCCAAGACCTGGAGACATAGAGATTTTTCAATATTGGCACTGTGAAGCACAACTTGAATCCTGAGGGTTTCAGCATCCCTTGATCTCTGCTCTGCCTTAGTTAGTTTTTTTTTTTAGATACATAAAATTCTTTTCTCTACCATTGTAAACGTAAATCTTTTCTTCGATAGTTTCTTGCTAGTGCTCAGGCATGTGGTTATCTTGCTTAGCCATCTAAATGCTCTGCCTTTTGTAGGATCTATGTAAGAAATGTGAGCCCTAGGAAGGAAGGGAAGATGGATAGTGGTTGTCTTCCAGGCTCAGCAGGGGGAGCAGCCTAACTGTGCTTAGGTCATGTGCCTCTGAGGTGCAACAGGACCTCAGTCATGAATATAAACGTTTCCTGTGGGTAAAGACATTCAGCAAACAAACACTGGAAAGCTCTTCATTGCAAGCGAGATTTACAATTACTTGTACTCTATTGTTGTCAGAGTTTAGACTAGTTCAGCTCTCTCATCCCAGTGGGAATAGACTCAAGCAGTCACTCTTAAATAGCCCAGGATAACACTCAATTTGGCAATTTATACCCACAATGAAAATCCATTCTTGGAAAAAAGGAGGCAGAGAACACCTATTTTAGAATGCCGAAAACACGTTGAATGCTGCTTGGTGAAAAGATCGTTTTCTCCACGCTGGTCTCCCGGCTTGTGAAATGAATGATAGTAAAAAATGGGGACTCCCAGGCACCAATTAGATAATGACTTTAATCTAATTGGCAAGTATTGGTAATTCAGCATTCAATGCTTGTGTTCAGTATACAATTCTAAGCAATTTGCACGTTTTCCCCTTCTGTTTGACTATGTAGTTAAGTACATAGAAAAACATCTGAATTCCAAACTATATTTGTACACTAAAGTGTTACTTTCATTGATTCTCCTTAACATTTTCTTTTTTAGTTTATCTAACAAATGTAAGGAACATCATTATTTTTATATTTTTGACTTTCTGAATATTATAAACATTTATTAGTGCTTTGTCTTATTGGGCTAAGAGAAGTTATACATGGCAATTGCTCCTGCTGAAACCTACATTTCAAAAAGTTATTTCTCCACCCTCCAGACTTTCCTCACAGCTCTTTTAAATAAATAAATTAATATTTATTTATTTCATTGGTTTTTAAAGAATGTGCCTATATATGTGTCCATGAATGAGCATGTGCACAGGAGAGTAGGTGCTTATAAAGGTGAGAAAAGGACATTGGATCACATGTAACTGGAAGTATAGTTGATTACCAGTCACTCTGGAGCCAAATGTGCTTGCAACCTGCCCTTCTCCAAAGCTCTTAGGACAACACTTATGAAAATAAATGTAAATGACTATTGAAAAATAGTAGGGGAGGGGCTTTGTCCTGCCTCAACTTGATATGCCAGACTTTGTTGAGTCTCCATGGGAGGCCTTACACTTTCTGAGGAGTGGATGTGACAGGGGAGGAAGTGAGGGAAGAGTGGGAGGAGGGGAAAGGGGGAACTGTGGTTGGTATGTAAAATGGAAAAAATCTTTAAAGAAAAATTAAAAATGATGAAATAGGCTATAATTTTCAAATATGTAACAACCTTTTGTTCACAGTGATTACATGTAATTGTATAAACTATATATAATACTAATAAGTAAAACATATTTAAAATACACATGATGCATCTTTCTACCACATGCTTAGACTTTTGGTCACAAGAACAATACAGCATATTCTCTATTGTACTTACCATGAGATAGTCAGAAATGTGTGACTAAAATTTTACTTTAGTTTTTAAATTAATTAATGAATGAGTTGTGTGTGTTTGTGTGTGTGTGTGTGTGTGTGTGTGTAAGTAATTTGTGGAAGTCAGCTCTCACCTCCCATCATGTGAGTCTTGGGAACCTAATTCAGGGTGTCAGACTTGGTGAAACACAAATTTTCCTTCGCCCTCTTTGAAATTGTCAGTGGTATCTCCATCGCAGACATAATAAACACTGTAATTTAGTGCTGGGCACGAAAACTTTCATCACCCTTTGACTGGGCAAATGGTTGTATGGTAGTAAGCTATGCAATAATTAAATTCCCTTCCATCTGGGTAATACATCCATCTCTGTGTGAAATGGGAGGAGGGAATCTGGGCGGGCTAGAGACACTTTGTCATAAAGTGTTCAGATGCTGACTATCGGGTGGGCTTTCCTGTCATTCCCATCAAACATCTTCAGTAAACTACCCTCACCAACAACCATTTCACCTCCAGAATTATTTATTCCTCTCTCAGCAATAATCAAAATAACTTGAAACATGCATTTTTCCTGATTGTTTTTCAATTCAAGATATGAAACATGCCTCTTCCTTTGATTTTTCTCAGAAAGTGTTCTATTTAGCTATTCAGCCTTCCCTTCTGTTTTTATTTTGTTCATAAAACTTTTTTCACTGACTTCCAAGAATTTTTCTCTCATCGTGTCTTCAATATTGCTTGATCAATTTTTAAATCATATCAGTAAATATTTGGAACTTTGTTTAAAGTCTATCTTTCTTAGTAGTTCCAGGGAAACTTGTGGACCAAATCATGTTTTATAGATTTTTTGTGAGGCAGCACAGTATTTAGTAGGCATTAGAAGAAACGGAATGGTTTCTGTCAATCAAAGAATATACTATGCTCATATGTTTATTATGTGCACTTATTAGTTCTCATGGTCATCATATAAAGTATCTCTGATAAATTAATGTTTCCTATTTGATAATTTAATTTTAGGAAATGTAGAAACATTTTGTGCATGATTGCTTCTCTAATAATTGATGATGTGCAATCCATTGGCAGGAATCTTCAGTTTCACATCAGCCTCAAGTTTGAGAATAGCTAGGTACATACAGATATTAAGTTCATCACTCACACTAGAATGAATTTGAAACATGACTCCCTTTTCAGCCTCTAGAGAATTCTACAAAGGCCTATGTTCAGTTATTCACTGAGAAAAGACTTGTCAAGAAAATGTATGAAATAATGGCCGATAATCATCTTAGTAATTTTACTGGTGAATTGGTTTTGAATTGATCTAATATAAATTACTTCAAAAATATTTAATCATGGGAGAATGTTGAGGAATTAATTTTATTCTCTTTGTAATTTTAAACTTCTAAATTATATAATTTAATGAGGTGCACTTTATATAGCAGTTCACTATCATTGGTTTAACCAGATGAGAAACATTAAAGTGTACATGATAATGAGTACTGATAAATGACATAATAAAACTGGAAAACAACATAAAATAGATTTTAATTTTAGTACTAAAATAGAAAAAAATCTAAATAACTTTGAAATCAGATCAACAAGGACTACCAGGTTGGTCTTTTATGTTGCCTTTGAGTGAGTATCAACATTTCTTACTAAAATATTTTTCTTATGAAAAAATATTTAAATTTTATTTCCACTTAATGTTCAATTTAACTTTAAATTCATCCTAATTTGGTATTTTAACACAGATTTGCATACAGACATGCTCTCTTGTAAATTGAAAATGAAAAACAATGTTGCTACATGATACCAGATTTATGAGACTCTTTCAAAACTTATTTTACCTGTAGCATACACCATGTTCAACCACTGGAAAACCTCCTTTGACATTGCTGTGATAAAGTGAGAAAAATAAAATATGTTAATGGAAACTGTCTACCCGGGAGTTGGCTGCTTCTTCTTTAACATGAGAGAATGGCATTCACTAAAACAAGGACTTTTTAAGCTTTTTCTTGGTGTTGGGGGGACCCCTCCCCAAATACCTAATGATTGTAACTAGTTTTTTCAAATGTTTTGCAATCCTGTATTCTTATGAAGATAATTTAGTACTTTGTATTAGAAATAGACTAAAAACTTTTATTTCACTTTGTTTAACAGTACGATAAGAAATTTTTATCTATTACCTTAAACTTATTTTAAATGATTGAGTAGTTTGCTTATAATAGATCTTCTATGTACATTTCTCTAATCTTCTACACATTGTATTTTAAAGTTATCAGGTATACATAGTTTTGCTTGATGTATTTTTCTTTCTAATGAGCAATAATAGGTTTTAATGGTTTCTGTAAGTCTCGTTTATACTCTGCACACCATTAAAACACTCATTTTGGGGTCTATTATTTAAATTTGTTTATACCATCTACTGGTCAAAGAACATCTTTATTCTTGAAGGCCTTTTTTACATTATTTCACCTAACATATGATTTATTAACAATTACCAAGGAAGAAAATTAAATAATAAATATTGAACAAAAAACATTTAAGTTTAACTACAAATAAGTATTTTCATTTGCAATAGATAAACCCAAGAAGTTAGTGATTTTATTTCACACTGTATGTTCCCCATTTATATCTTTGTATTTGAAAGATGGAGCTACTGTAAGTGGGCACAAAACCAAATTTTAAATCTGAGGCTTAGATGTTTAGACAGTGAGCCAAAAAGATGTTACTAAGGTAATATCATCTGGCGAAATATGTCTCTGCAAAACCAGATGGCCGCCCTTGGCTTTGGTCCTCAACGTTCTTTGTGCACCACACTTCACATGCACTGTAGTCATTAATATGTTTAACAGGCTGCTAGTGAATTTGTAATAAATAAATGCTGCACTGCAATATGTTACTAGAAATAATTCCACCTAAATATACTTCTCTGAAAGAACATAGGGAATGTCAGAAATTACTCAATTCTTTTATTTACTATTTATAATTATTGTACATTTTGATGTATCAGAAACTTCTGTATTAAGTAATAAAGATGAATATTAATTAGATAACTTGTGTGAAAGTAATTGAAAACAGTAATAAAAAATGACACTGTATTACTTAATTAATAAGTTCCCATAGGATGGAAAGATTGATCTCCCAGGTTTCTAAAATGTAAAGTAGAGAAAAATAAAAACAGCGAAAAAACACTTATAGGAGCTCAGTGGGTAAGAGCGCTTCTTACTTCCTCTGAAACCGTGAGTACCTGAAACCATTGTTAACACCATCTATGTCTAAAAATCAGGTACGGCTGCATTAGATTGTAAACTCCGAATTGTAAACACAGAGATCTGAGTCCTAGGCGCTTTCTGGCCAGCTACTCTATCCCAAACATCCATTTGACTCAAAAATACCAGAAATCATTCAATAAGTACTTATTTTCATTCCTAAGCTTCTTCATTTTATGTTTCCATAATGGAATCGTGATTCAAAATAATCCTCAATTCCCTGAAATCCGAGATGTCTTTACTATTCATTCCACCTAATAAACTAGCTTTTCAGTACTTATCCTAAGATTTTCAAATGAATTAAAATGTTTTATTTTGTTATCAAATTATCTACAATCCTATTGGAAAAAAGAATGAGAGTAACCTCAAATCTTGATTTAAACAGCTCTACTGCATCCTGTTATGCTTTTTTCTTTAAATTATATTATATGCCATTCAATCTGGAACCAAGGACCATCAATTACTTTGACGTCACCCACCCTTTTCCTCTGCCACATTTTCAATAATTAGACATTGGCTCTTTGAAATGTTATTTATCTCATATGTATAATTTTCTTCCCATAGTGTTCTTTTAGAGCTGCTCCCATGTTCAGAATACTTTAGAAAACATGTTCCCTGATAATGGGGAAAGGGATTATTTTCCCTTTAAATTTTTAATTAGAAAAATACTAATACATTACCTGACACACAGCTGGCATTAAATATATTTTAAGGAAAGGATAAATATCACTTCTAATCAAGAAATATCTTCCTCTGCCTCTTCTTTTCCATCTACTCTAGACCAAATAATCACTGCCTCTTCCTTAAAATGTTAAGTTCAAGAACCCTAGGAAAGTGTTCCACCATTGACTAATTTTATCCCCAGTCTTTGCTCCTTTCATTCTTAGTAATCTTTGATTATCTACTTCTTTTTAAAAGCATGCTCATCCTTCACCTTCCATCAACAGATTTCATTGCCTGCTCCACAATCTGTTGCCTACATTCTCTGTCCTTCTTCCTAAAATGCTTCTTCTTAACACCAAACAGTGACATCCACTCTTCTGGTAGAATGGACTTACATGCATCTTGACAATATCTTGTACTTTTTAAATTAGCATTTTCAGATTTCAATTTCTGAATCATATCCCCATTTCTGTTATCAAGTCTCACTTCAATTCCCATTACCTTGATGAAGATGATTATTTCCTTGGTGTGATATCTTCTGTAAGGGGTATAATAAACAGCTTTCCCTGGGTAGAAATTGAACATCTCACATCAAGGCCTATTTCTAATTTACAAAATGCTTTCCTTTAAAACAGAAAATAAGTCAATTTGGTTGACTCTTGTTAGGTTGAGAATTTATAATATGCTTTGTTTTGTCAGGCCTTTTGTATCTGTCATCTCTTAAGTGAAATTTTGAAGGTTTTATATAGCAAGAATTGTAAAGTATTCACTATCTAATTTTCTTATCTTTTCACTCTGAAATGAATTACTTTATATCACTTCCTTAATCAATCTCAAGAAAATGTGGCAAAGTTAGCCCTCTTAATTGTTTTCATCACTCCAGATCATTCTTGTCTCATCTACTGTCATATAACTTCATATAGCAAAGATCTTCTCTGTGATACATCATGTGCTGAAATTTAACTATTCTAAATTCTTTAAGGTTAACACTGCTTTTAAATGTCAGAGTAAGAGATGATTTATTCACATTATGCTTTTCTTGTTTTGTGAAAGCATATTTTTATTTAAGTCCCAGTTAATTTGTTTGATAATTTCTCAATGGGAAATGTGTGTTGGAAAACTCTCTTTTCGATTGAACAACCCAACTTATAGAGGGAAAAGTGCTTCCATATTTACATAACTCAGTATTACTCAATGCTGAAATTCAAAGGGAAGAACATAAGAAAAATAAAACATTTTTTTCTGTTGCCACACATATGTGTATCTATTTATTTTATTTATTCGTTTTTTTGGTTGTTTCTTTTATTATTTGTTTGTTTTTTGATACAGGGTTTCTCTGTGTAACAGCGCTAGATGTCCTGGAACTCACTTAGTAGACTAGGCTTCAAACTTGGAGACTCACCTGTCTTTGCCTCCCAACTACTGAGATTAAAGTTGTGTGCTGCCACACCTGACCACATATAAGTATTTAATGCTTGTAAGCTGAATTCTGAACTGTAGAGTAGTAGAAATGAAAGCATTTTTTTGAGATAGCAGGCTATCCAGCATATCCTAATTGGTAAGCTCCAAGTCAATAAGGGGCCTGATTTCAAAAAATGTAAATAACATTCCTAAGTATGATATCTGAGGTCCTTCCTGGTCTCCAAACACAGGCAGGCACACAAGCCTCTATACACACATGAATTATTAAGAGAAAAGTACAAAAAATTAATGCTGAGGTAGCAGGAGTACTGGATACCGAAGGGAGCGTCTACCCACACATAAACTAACCAGATGGGAGAGCATAGTGAGCAGAAAAAAATATGCAAGTAGTTGATGAAGGCATATTTGAGGAAACAGCTGGAAATGAAGAAGAGAAATGTTTCATGAAGAATCAAGGGATAGGAGCAATAAACACAAGAAAAAAGTATGAGAAAGAATGCTTTGATAAATTATTAATTTTTATTGAAACTAGATACTTCTCTCATAAAATAAACCCTGACCAAAGTTTCCCCTCCATCCCCTTTTTCCTGTTCCCCTCACCCACTTTTAACAGATCTACTCACCTAAAACTGCAGGCCTCTTTGGCAAATAATAAGAAAAAGAGAAGCTATTTTAGTTTGAATATTATTTAAACAAATTTTCAATCAACTCATTACTGCAAGTGCATTTGCATATATATAAGAATAAAATTGTAAGTGGGTGCAAAATGAGACAAGAATATGATGTATTATTTTGAAAGAGATAAGGAGAAAGTGTTGTGTGTGAGAGAGACAGAGACAGAGGCGGAGGGGAGGAGAAGGAGAAAGAAAAGAAAAAGATAAAGAAGGGGTGGGAGAGAGAAAGGCCTAGGATATCCAAATTCAGACATAGACCAAGAGACTGGAGAGATTGGCAAGTGGTTAAGAGTGCTTTTGGTTCCTCTATGTAACCTGAGTTTAGTTTCTGACTCGCATGTCAGGCAGATTACAACCGTCTATAACTCTCTGCATCTCTACGGGATAGAAAATGCTCTCCTGTCCTATTCAGGTCCAGGGACACATGTGGAACACACACACATAAATAAAAGTGAAGATAAATCTTAGCAATTAAAAGCTTTTTTAAGTAAAAGAAATAGTCCTATTAGATTTAATGGAAGCCCTGTATCAGGAGGATTGTATTCGCTGCCCTGATTTTCCTCCATATGGCAGGATGACATGTGTCGAGGATGTGAGTAGATATTTTGAAGAACTATGATGAGAGAGTGTAAGAGAAATAGGAAAGGAAAATGAAATTCTAGGAGATAACAACTCATTACTCATTGTCTGAGTGTATAAGTCCATGAATGGAAGAAAGAAGAGAAGGGAAACAATCAAATGTTCTCATCTCATTCAACACAAAATGACAGACTTATTTGCTGTTATCTTTTCTTCTTGCCTCATATTTTGGCTTAATGTATACGCACAGCTGTGGATTCTGACCCAAGGGACACTTTGGCCAATTATTCTATGAATTCAAGAAATTTTTTTTATTGTTGTAGTTTGTGAAGCTTTTACAGTAATCAGTT
This sequence comes from Ellobius talpinus, assembly GCA_001685095.1. NCBI lineage: Eukaryota > Metazoa > Chordata > Mammalia > Rodentia > Cricetidae > Ellobius > Ellobius talpinus. The sequence goes on along the minus strand of LOJH01000530.1, from coordinate 33,983 downwards.
TAGTTAGAAACATATGTTTAGATTCCTTGAACAATGTTTTTTAGGTAATTTAACAATGTATTGCAAAGCACATTCACCTTAAATTTTTAAGATACTTAAGATTTTTGAAAATTTTTAATTTCCCATTAAAGAAACTAATCTAAAAAAAACCCCTCAAATCCTTTCCTTAAAATAAATGGCAAAGAACTTCTGGAAATTTGTGTATTATGGGTATTTGACCTAAATTTAGTAAAATAAGTAGTTGGAAAATGGAGATGTGGCTTCATATGTAAATCTTTCCTGGACGTTCTCAGAAGCATTAGAATATCATTAGAATAAGAGTTTATAAGCCAATGTTTGTAGCCTATGAAGATACTCTATGTCAAGGAGGGAATATTTGTGGGAAAACTCAGACCCAGTCCCTCTATTCTTGATGGTGATGGGCAGGAGCTTAAATTCCTGAGCCAAATTCACAAGGTTAGGCACCTATTGCTTTTCTCTCTACCTTCCAAGCTAATAGTGATTGGATATTACCTTTCAAGTTTCAATGGGGTATGTGTCTCTCACAATTTAGATAAAATTTCTATATTGTATTTTCCCAAATGCTAGTAACAACTCATTTTTGCCAAGAAAGACATGCTTATATACCGTTTCTACTACTTTACTTGCCTATGAATCTCATTAGCATTTTAATCCTTGTTATATCTTAATATAACTTCCAAATCTGAGCTTCATATACACATATAATATCTTGAATAAGTAAAAACTACCGACTGGTAAGATTTGTTGAATATATTCCACTGAAATATTTTATTTAATTTTTCTCTTTATTTAAGGAAGACTATACATTTAATTGAAATACTTAAAGTTCTTTTAAATATGTTTTTAAGATTTATTGTAATAGATACTAGCAGAAATTAGCCATTCTTAGTAGTTTTTTCTAATACCATCTTGAAGTAAGAATAGTAAATACCAAATAAAGAATAGTTCATGTGACAGAGGTGAATGATATAGATAATAACTGTTGATATTGTACATATATGAAAATCCTGCTACTTAGTAAGATGCCATTGGCTGCTGTTTGTTGGAAATTGGCAGAAAATAAATTTTCATAAATTTTAGGGAAAATGACATGCTCTGTTATAGTTAAAGTAGTGAATAAATAATTGAAGTTATCAATTTTGTCAGCAAAATATTGTTTATGAGGATACGTAGGTGACAAAATGATTATAGATGCTACTTTTTTAAGACACTGATTATTCAAAAATGGAAAAATAGTTACTTCATATCTCTTGAAAAGAATTGGTGTAAGTGATTATCAATTCATGATTGATAGAAAGGATGCATCATTAGTAATGGGGGAAAGTCAACTGTGATATTGCATTCATGCTTTTTATAGTGTCATAGACCTATTAGATACACACACACAGAAAAATAAAGGATAGAATGCAAAGAGTTGTAAAAACTCAAGTACCTACAACTAACTAGTGGTACATAGACAATGCCTCTCCCATTCTACACTCTGAGCAAATTTTTTGCAGGGTGCTTTGGTTGTATCTAAAAATTGATGTCAATTATTTTCATTTTCTCTATGGTATTTTCTGACCAGACTACTGATATGAAATGTGAGGTGGTAATATAGATTTATGAGAAATAACAATTTCAAATTATCACTTATTAACTTTTTTTAGTAGAAACTGATTTCCTGTTCAGCACCTGAAAGTTGAAATTGGTGTTCCTAACAAACAGGAAATCTTAGAAGATAAGTGGAGCACCTTTAAATGTTTGGATTTGCTTTGTATTATAGCCAGAAATTCACAAGAAGATGATGCTTATATCACCATGCTTCCAATTCAAGACAGAACTTCATCTGATAAAAATTTTCATAGATATGGCTGCTTTGAAAGCTTTGGATCCATATCCCAGTAAGTGATTGTAAATGACTTAGAAACTTCTGGAGTTTAGGAAGATTTAACTTCTAGAAGGAATGTTCTTAAACCATGTAAACATCTCCAGGTTTCCCTCTGTAGTTATTTTACTTAGAATGATTTTCAATGGAACAGGATCTATCTATCTATCTATCTATCTGTCTGTCTGTCTGTCTGTCTGTCTGTCT
>LOJH01000530.1:0-12729 GCA_001685095.1 Ellobius talpinus | reverse complement strand
CTTCCCCTTCCCCTTCCCCTTCTCCTTCTCCTTTTCCTTCTTCTTCTCTTTCTTCTTCTCCTTCTCCTTCTCCTTCTCCTTCTTCTCCTTCTCCTCCTTCTTCTTCCTCTTCCTCTTCTATATTTTTTTTGGTTTTTCAAGACAGGATTTCTCTGTGTATCCTGGATCTCTCTCTGTTTACCAGGTTGGCCTTGAACTCACAGAGATCCACCTGCCTCTGCCTCCAGAGTGCTGGGATTGACTGCATGGGCCACCACCGCCCAGCAAGCACCAGTTCCTTTACATGTATCTTGGCAGCCAAACTCAGGTAGTCATGTTTGCAATGCAAGTACTTTATTGGCTGAGGTATCTCCTCAGTTCCTCTTGTGATTTATTTTTTCATTTGATTTTTACAAGATTAAGCTACTGGTAGATTCTTTTTGTTGTTTTATTCACTTTTATTTCCCTAAATTTGGGAGCTATGAAAAATCATACTCCCTTGCTTATGATTCTGGTATCTATTGAAATATGCCTATATATTTTTTCTGTATGTAGTGAAATACACATACACAGATGCACACATGCATACCTATACACACAGAAAAAAATATGAAATCTCCTCTATCTATATGAGAGAAAATGCCCCATATTAAGAATAGTATCTGGGGCCTGGCGGTGGTGGCCTTCGCCTTTAATCCCAGCACTAGGGAGACAGAGGCAGGTGGATCTCTGTGAGTTCGAGTCCAGGCTGGTCTACAAGAACTAGTTCCAGGACAGGCTCTAAAGCTACAGCAAAACCTTGTCTCAAAAGATCAAAAAATAGTATCTCCTCAGAGTTTTTATATCATGTACTATAACAATATAATATACATTTGCATATACGATGAAAATTCACAAGATAAAGGTGCTTCATAATCTTATTTCCTATGTTTTCCTAGGACCCAGATCAGTGCATAGGATTAATGGATACTCAATGAATATTAGAACCTTTTCGGTGTTTAGATGATTATTTATGGAAAATTTGTAAAATAGTTTTTTATAAACACAATGCATTGTATATGTTAATGTTTAAATATAATTGTAAATACTAAACATTTTATTTGGCTTTATAAAATATTTGTTTTATGAAATGTACATATTTTTACCCTCACTTAAAAACAGTTGATGAGGCAAATAAGGAATTAAATATTTAAAAATATTTTAAGAACTTGCTCTGATATAACAGTATATTTTGTGTATTTAAATACACTCACCTCCAATCTTCAAAGAATGACAATATTTTACCAGGGTATGCCTCATTCTCAGAAGTAGTTGACAAACGTAATAGTCTCTACAGGTTTTTCCATATATGCTTTTACTTGGTTACAATTCAGTGTTTTTCTACAGGTTTTTGTGTGCATGCTTTTTATTAGGCTCTCTAATAATTTGGTGATTTGGTTTTCAAGGAATTTGCTGGTTTGTTTGAGAAAAAGGTTAAAGTTAGGTGGGTAGAGAGGGGAACAAGATCTAGAAAGACTAAGCATATTGGAAGAATATGACTGAAATATACTTAAATTTAAAAAATATTTTAAATAGCCAGGCAGTGGTGGCGTATGCCTTTAATCCCTGCATTTGGGCGGCAGAGTCAGGCTCTATGAGTTCAAGGCCAGGCTAGTCTACAAGAGCTAGTTCCGGAAGAGCTATGACAGTTACATAGAGAAACCCTGTTTTGAAAAACTGAAAAAAAATGTTTAAAATAAAACCAAATAAATAAATAAGAAAATTTACTTCCAACTTTTAAATACAAAGTCTTCTATCTGGTTTCTGCATGCAATCAACATATACATACTACTCATTCCTTCATGGTACTTAACTTGATATTTTTTTAATCTTAAACTACTTCCTAATAACTCTCTCAATTTTTATTGAGGTCTACAAATGAATAAATCTTCCCTCTGTCATCATAGATGTATATACCTTTAAGTCACTAGACCCAAATCAGCTAATTCCATATTTATTATGATCACTCCATGCCCTGCTTTGTGAAACACAAATAATGGAAAAGTTACTTTTACTTATATCAGTAATTGCAAATTTTTAAAGGAAGTGTTTCTCAAAGAAAAGCAAAAGTAGTGAGTACTGCAGTCCTTGTGGAAGTTGTAAACACAGCTTTTAGATGTTAAGTACCCTTGTTTCTTCTTTAAAGTTAATCAGAATTAAAGTGTATTATATGAGATACTATTGTTTTCAAAGTCTTTGAAATCTATGTAAACCAATATAATGAGATACACACAAAAAAACAGTGTTTTTTTTAAACTTTATTTATTTTATGTCTGAATCATCTCTTGGTCTGCCTTCTTGCTCTGACATGTTCTTTTATCGTTTTCTTTTTCCAGATACTAATTTTCCCTTTAAATGGTTAAACATTCTTTCAGTAGTTATCAACCTCATTTTCCCAGCATGTAGTAATGAACTGCTCTGTTTCTAGCTGCAAATGAGAGAGCTGAGAAAATACCAGAGAATAAAAGGAACACACTGCACACATGTGCTCTGTGGGAGGTAACTTTGATCCAGCTGTTTTATTTTTCACGATTATTAGAGATTGTTTTCCTTTTTTATTTTTTAAAACATTTTTTAAGGTTTACATATATTTGATCCCATTCTTCCTCTTCCTGAGGTCCTACCAGATCCCCTCTTCCTCCATAACCATTCAACTTTGTTCTTTCTCAAAAAGCAAATGAAAATTCAATGCAACAAAGCTCAAAACCAAGAAGGTAAAATAAAACCACATGCAAACACAAAAAAAAAGAAAGAAAAAAAAGAGGAAACACCAAATTTAACCAAATAAAAGCACACACAAAAAAACTGTTGGGTCGATTATTTATGTTAGTCAACTACTCTTGAATAGAAGACCTGCCCTGCAGGTTTTGATATACCCATGTCATTTTATTGGAGAAAACTAATTTTTCCTCTCCCATCAGGTATAAGTGACAGTTGAATTGTTAACTTTTACCCTAAATGCTAGGTTTTCACTCATTAATTTGATTTTTAGAAGATAAAGCAAAATAAAATGTAAGATTAAGCTAAAACTATCACATCAAAGTTGGACAAGACAAACCAATAGAAGTAAAAGAGCCCAGGAGAGGGCACAAGAGTAAGAGACTCATGCATCTGCTCACCCAGGAATCCCACAGAAACACTAAACTGGAAACCATAATAAATACGAAGAGGACGTGGTACAGACCCACGCAGGACTTGCGTATTTTCCTTAAGTTTCTGTGCTCATATGAGCTTTGCTCATGTTGATTTAGAGGGACTACTTTCCTTGTCTCTTATTCCTTCTGGCTCTTATTATAGTCTTTCTGCCTCAGAGGTTCCCTGGACACTGAGCGGAAGAATTTGATAAAGACTTCCCATTAGGGCTGAGTGTTTCTAAGAATCTCACTCTCAGTATAATGTCTGTCTATGAATCTCTGTATTTGTTCCTGTTCGCTGTAGAAGAAAGTTTTTGTGATGGTGGTTGAAAAAGGCACTGATCTATGAGCAGAGCAGAATGCCATTTGGAATTATTTTCTTTTACAATTTTTTTTCTTTTATACCAAACTTAGTTGCTTTAATTATATGTCTCTGGTGTATCTACTTTCAAGTTCTTAGTCATGCAAACAATGTCTGGGTATGGGCTCCATCTTGTGGAACTGGTCTTAAGTCAAATCAGTTATTGGTTGGTTAGTCCCACAACCTTTGTACCATCATTGCTCTAGTATATCTTGCAGGCAGTACACCTTTGTAGATGAAGGGTTTGTGGCTGCCTTGATGTTTTAGTTTCTCTTTTGATAATGTGCAGAGTACCATTCACAAACACTAGAATATAGAGGTGAAGGCTTTATGTAGGCTCTTGGTGATATCTTGTTAACACAAATAAAGCTTGCCTAAGATCAGAGTGCAGAGCTAGCCACTAGTTAACCATAGAGGTTTGGAGGTCTCTATAGACAGACAGGAAGTAGAATGGCTGGACAGAAAGAGGTGATAAGATGGGAAGAGACAGAAACTCATTCTCTTTTCAACTGGGAAGTTAAGTAGGTACGGAAACTGCATTTTGCTCCTTTATTTATCTGATCTTTCAGCATTTTCTCCAATCTCTGACTCCAGGTTTTTATTATTAAGACCAGTTAAAACTCCTGCTACACACTGACTCAACATCTCCACCTTCATTGAGTTATATTACTGTTTTCTCCCTCAGTAGAATCTTCTCATTTGTGGAGAGCAACCGAGTCTTGACAATAGTATGTGTTGCGTGAGGATTGCCATGGAGACCATTTGGCCACCAATTAAAGTAAATATAATCCAAATCCTGTAAGCTTAGTATGGTGATAGCAGGTGAGCTGTTGGGACTCCCCCATTGTTTAGCAATTTCATTTATATCTTCTTCATAATGTATATATTTTATGAAGCTTCTAATAGTAAGATTTCCATATGACTCCCCCAAAAATGATCTTTAATTTTAGCTGTTCCTGTCTGTATTCCCTCCCTCATCCCACACTTTGCTTTCACTTCGCACTTGATCTTTCTGTTTCATTTCACAACCAATCTACTCTCTTTTTCCTTTCCTAGGATGAACTATCTATTGCCCCATGCCCATACTTTTTAAGAGATGAATATGTAATTTTCCCCAGTGCAATTAAATTAAAGGAAGTAAAGAAACATGTTTCAGTGCAAAATATATTTTCCTCTTTCAACAACTGAATGCAGCATTGACATATTGACCCATGTAGAATGAAAGTTTCAAATATTAATATAGTGGAATATTTTCTCTCAGGTTTATATTACAATACACTGAAAAGTGTTATTAGATGGGAATAAAGAAATTCTTCAGTTGTTGTGGAATATTATTTTAAGGTATGTTACCTTTGTTTATGTGGTGTAACATTTAGTTAATGATGTAAATATGTGTTGCATTTTTTATGTTGCATTTGTTTAGCTCTGTGAAACTGTGGTTCTTTGCTTGCTTAATACATCTGATTGGTGTAATAAAGAGCTGAATGGCCAAGAGATAGGATAGCGAGAGAAACAGACATTACTTCCAGACAGAGAGAATAAATAGCAAGAGAAATCTGGGACTGAGGATCAAGAGACCAAGGAGTTAGAAAAAAAGACGGGTCTAGCCAGCCCGCCATGAAGTATGAGTACAAGTAAGATTACAGAAGCAAGAAAAGGAAAAAAAAAACAAAGAAAAGAGGTAGATGGAATAATTTAAGTTACAAAAAGCTGGTTATAAGTAAGCTAAGACTGCACAAATATTTATGAGTAATAATAAGCCTCTGTGTGCTTATTATTTGGAAAGAATAAAGAGTAAAAACAACCAATATTCGGTGGTTAGGAGTCATTACTGTCCTTTCAAATGACCAAAGTTCATTTCCCAGTACCAGTTTTGGTTAGCTCTCTACCACTTATAACTCTAGCTCCAGGGGATCTGATACCCTCTCTGGCTTTGCAGATATCTGCACATAAGTACATATACAGAAACACACATACACACAGAGAGAAAAGGAAAAGAAAGAAAGAGAATAAAATAAATAGTTAAAGTAATGTTAGAGTGCTAATTCTAACAGACAAGAAATAAAAGAAGATATATATTTTAAGTACACCTTTCTATATATATAATTGATATATTTAAAAAACTAATACATGTAAATGTTTTATTTAAAGTTATGGAAAAGAGATGAGTATTATCTAATTTCATGGACATGACCCTGAGGATAATTTCCTGCTGAATCATTTGGCCAAAGCTTTGCTAATTAGGAGCATAAGTGTAGATTTACTTATATATTTTCTTTCTTTAACAGTGATAATATTGGGAACTATTTGATGCTCTTTATTTCACTACACAAATTTTACTATTTCATTACAAATAAGAGTGAAGAAACTAACATTAAACCATCCATTGTATCAAGAATTTTTGGAAATGTTTTAAATTTATAGTATTTTCAATATTATACTTAATATTTACTTTAAAGACATTCTATTAAATAAGTACTGTAAATTACATAATTCCTATCTAGGAAGTTTGTCTTTGTTTTACTTTATATTTCAAATGAAGAATTATAAGCATTAGGTTTGACAGTTGAGATCAGAACTAGTGAACTGTTTTATTCTGTGTCAGCTGATATCTGTTTAAATTTTCACAGAGGACATGCTTAAAATTTCATTCCACTCCTGATTCCTTCATAGCAAGGCAAAAACTTTGCATCATTCGGTTTGGCAGGAATTCCCAGCAAATAGGTGCTTCTAGTTCAGAACAAAGGGATGCTGCAAACATTTTAGGGTAAATTCATCAAATATCAGCCATTATGTCTTTGGTTCTGCTTCCCGGTTTCAGCAAGGCTAATATCATTTTCTGGTACTTAGTTGATGGTAAGATTATTGCTGCCTCTGCAAATCTTCATAGATGATTCAAGATTTGATTTTTTTCTCCTTTTCAATTGTATTCTTTGGGATTGAATTTGGGCATTCAACTAAGTGAAAAGTCTTCTAAGGTGTATCAGTCTCTGCCTCAGTTTACCAACATTTAAAAATATCTACTATTTTTGAATATATATATGACATATTCTTGGTAATTCTTATAGTCTCAATTTAAAAGATGATTCTCCCTCTTAAATGGATTTTAACTCATAAGTCTACCTATATAATGTCTATTACATTTTTGCCATCTATTTAATTTAGCTGTACTTCTTTTCTTTTTATTAAGATTTTAATACAATATTTTCTTAATTTACATAGTTATCCCTGTCCCTACTCCCCCCTTTCCTCCTGCTTCCTCCACTATTCCTCCACCCCAGTTTCCCATCTACTCCTCAGAAAGAACACGGCTTCTCATGGGAGTCAGCAAAATCTGACACCCCACTTTGAGGTAAGAAAAAGACCCTCTTCCCTATATCTAGGCTGAGCAAGGTGTCCCTCCAAAAAGAATGTGCTCCTAGATGCCAGTTCAAGTACTAATGATAGGTCCTGGTCCCACTGCCAGTGGCCACACAGACTGACCAAGCTTCACAACTGCCCCTCATATTCAGCGTGTCTAAGTTTGTTCTATGCAGATTCTCTGGATTTCAGTCCAGAGTCAGGAAGCTCTCAGTAGCTCAGGTCAGCTGTTTCTGTGTGTATCACCATCATGGTCTTGACCCATTTGCTCATAAGATCACTTCTCCCTCTCTTGGGTTGGTCTCAGGTAGCTTGGCCCAGTGCTTTGCTGAACATCTCTATATCTGTTTCCATCAGTTGCTGGTTCTATGATGACAATTGAGGTAGTCTGATTACAGTGGATGGTCAATTTAGGTGTCCTCTCCACTGATGCTTAGAGTCTTAGCTGAGGTCATCCTTGAGGATTCCTGGGAATTTCCATAGAGCTACGTTTCTTGATAGCCTTATAATGGCTCCAAGATATCATTCAAGATATCTCTTTTCTTTCTCTCCCTCACTGACTTTCCCCCTTCTTGGCATTCCATTTCCTCATGTTTTCCTCCTCTCCCCATTCTCTCCTCTCCCTCACCTTTCCCCTTTCTAATTTTCTCAGGAGGTCTTGTCAGTTTTCCCCTTCCCATGGGGATCCACATATGTCTCTCTCAGGTTTCTCCTTGTTACCTAGCTTCTCTGGAATTGTGAACTATAGGTTGGTTATCCTTTGTTTTACATCTAATGTCCATTTATGAATGGGTACGTACCGTGTTTGTCTATCTGGGTCTGAGTTTCCTCACTCAGGAAGGTTTTATCTTGTTCCATCCATTGCATGCAAATTTCAAGATGTCTCCTCCCCCCCGTGCTGAGTAGTACTCCATTGTGTAAATGTACCACATTTTCTTTATCCATTCTTCAGTTAAGGGGCATTTAGGTTGTTTCTAGGTTCTGGCTATTAGGAATAATGCTGCTATTAACTGAAAGACACTTAAGGAATTGCTCAACATTTTTAAGTACGTTTTGCTACAGAGACTTTATATGTATTAATGTAGTTCAGGAATAGTGTGTGAAATATAATGCTTAATCAGTTATATGTTTTACTGCCTTTTAAGTTTAATATTGTATTAATAATTATACTTAAATATTTGTGAGTTAGCATCCTTTTATGGGAAAATTTACTGCATGTTATTCAGTCTTCTTTTAAAACTTTATTAAGGTATTAACGTAGATGAGCAGCATGCTGGTAGAGCTTGATGATGAAGAAAAGGCTCAAGCATCAGCCATGTGTCAAGTCCCAGCATTGTTTCCTTCTTTGAACAGCCGCAGACTCTTGATTTAAACAATTTGCCAAAAACATTTTAAAAATTACAGATTAACTTTTTTCACTTGTATCAGTAAATATAAGAATTTTACTGAATGAATACATGACTTGTGAAAGTTAGTGTTATTCAAAGGAAAAAATATTCCATTAATTTATATACTATTCCAGTTATTTATTTAAAATAATAGCACCAGATTTTTTTCTTTGGCTTCACAAATGATACAGATTATGATATGTAACTTCCCATACTTAAGGTTGTTTTAAGAAATTTATAATGTGGGTTTTAATAATAATTTATTAATTCTATGAGTTTTATGCAATATATTTTGATCCTATAATCTCCAGTTCCTTTCATTAGCTCATCTCAGATCTCCCTCCATCCAGATCTCCCTTCCCCACCTCAACGTCTCACTCTCCTTTTTCTTTTCTTTTCTTTTTATTTTCTTTTTTCTTTTTTTTAGTTTAATAGTCCACTGACTCCAATTTGTACTCTCCTTTATTTTTATGGTTATGGGGCCATCTACTGAGCATATTTAGCCTACCAGGAGCCACTCCCAAAATCTACTTATCTCTTCTGATTCCAGAAATCAACAACTGTTTGCAATTTGTCAGTCATGGACCCCTTTCTAGTCGATGCTAGAATAGCCACTGACTTGGTGTGCTGCTACAACATTGGCTGTGAGTTCAGGAGTGCAGAAGATACTTTTTCATCCTGGTTCCTCCAGTCCTTCCCTCCTTCCCCCATCATCCATTTTTTGCAGTTGTGCTTAAAACTCAGGGAAAAGTGTGATACAGATATCCTATTTGTGGCTCAGCCCTCTGCAGTAAGTTTTCCTCTGCATTTTGATCATTGTGATTTTTATTTCATTCTTCATTCCACAATATACAAAGAGTTTTCTCTGAGGTGCTTTGAAAGCTACATAAATACTTTACGGAGATGCAAATTTAGAAAGCAGTGTGACGTCATCTAGTAAGATAATAGTAGTAAGTTCCCCTCGTGGCATATGAGCACACCAAACATGGTTTCTTGACATGGTTTGCAGTATCAGTCAAGTGTTGTCTCCTGTGGAGTAGAGCTTATATCCAATTAGAAATTAGCTTATTATTAGGATAACCTGTATGATCCTATCATATGCAAGACATATCTTGTCAGAATTTTACAGGATTCACGGCAGAAGACAAGACTATTTGGTGTGGGAGAATTGTCTGTATTCTGACACTCATGTTTTGAATAAACGCTGATTGGCCAGACAGGAAGTAGAGACGGGGTGATGAGAACAGGAGAATTCTGGGAAGGAGGAAGCCCATACCTCCCATTCCTGCCCAGATCACCGAAGAAGCCTGATGTGACCTGCCTGCCCTGCTGAAAAAGATACTGAGCCATGTGGCTAAAATAGACTAGAATAATGGGCTAACATAAGTTATAAGAGCTACTATGAAGCCTGAGCTTATGGGCCAATCTCTGTATAATCTTATGGAGATCTCTGTGTGATTTTCTTTGGGACCAAAACAGCTGTGGGACCTGGTGGGAGGACAGAAACCCCAACAAGCCCGCTCCTCATGTTACAACTATTGAAGACCACAGAGCTTCTTCCTGGGTATGATAGTTAGCCAGTAGGGAAAATGCTATGGGACAGTACCAACTTTAATTCCTCATGGCCCATGACAAATAAGTGTAAAATCATCAATAATAGGGTCTTCTCAGAAAGTTCTGCTAGGCAACCAAGACTATTGATAATTGTGTGCATCAAGGATATCTCTGCCAACAACTTGAGGGAGGTATACCACAGTTGGCACTGACCTTATTATTTGGCAAGCTATGACTTTTTGGATAAGCATAATCTCCTGTGTAGGGCAACTACTGTTTAATCAGTTATACCCCTTATAAGATATATGTCCATGTGGTTATTTTCATACTTACTGTTATGTATTTCTTCCTAAACTCTCTCTTCTGCCTCACCCCTGCATCCATCTTACCACTTAACCCACCTCTCCAGGTTTTTCTTGCCCTCCTATAGCTGTGTTCTATGATTTGTCTTCTTAATATCCTTTTTTCTCCTCTCTACCAGTGGTTAATTTCTGATTTCTTGAATTCTATAGATATTTCAAATTATAGGCAAATCTAAAAATTCACAACACTGATGTTCACATAAATGTGAGAATATATATCAATAAGCAAAATGTTGTCTAAATCTATACATTTATAAGAAAATTTCATATTTTCCCTTATGGCTGAATAATATTACTCAGTTCATTGATACCACTTTGTCATTATCTCTTCATCAGTTTGCAACAATTTGAACATTTTCAGGTTGTAGGTGCTGAGAACAGAGCAACAATGAACATGGATGGACATTTATCTCTGTAATAGCAAATAAAGTATTTTGTGCATGCCAGTGGGTCTTCCAGTTGGTCAGATGGTTTATATGCTTATAGCTTTCTGAGGAAACACAAAACTGATTTTAACCATGGCTTTCATCAATTTGCTTTCCCTCAAGCAGTACAAAAGGGTTCTCCATTCCCTACATTCTGGCCAGAATATTCTGGTATTTGTTTTGTAAATCTTAGCCATTGTGACTAGTGTAAGAATAATTTCTTGCCATTTAGACTTTCCTCCTTGTGTATTTTTGAAATTTGTCTTCTATTGTATGCACAGCTGGCAATGTATTTTTGGAATAATCAAGGCTGCATCTTGAGTCAGTCATTTTCTTTATAGTGAGAAGTGTTTTAGTTTCATCAAGTCCTACTTCTTGATTGTTAGTCTTATATCCTAGATGACTATGAACAATATTCTACCTCAAGCTTTAAGCATGAAGTGTACTTTGTGCTTTTTTTTGTAGAAGTTGCACTCTCATTTCTAACATTGAGATAGTTGATTCATGCAAATTTATTTGTGTATAGGATAATGTTTGTGTGCCAAGGATTTCATTTCTTCTACTTGTTGCAATCTAGTGTCCTAATAACAATTGCTAAAGATGCTCCAATAGATTTCTTTGGAAATTTAGAAAAAAAATCAGGTGGAGTATATGTGTGTGCATGCTTATAAATGGGTCTTGGATTCTATTCCATAATCATTGTATCTGTTTTTGAACCAGTGCAGTGCTGTTTTATATTGCTATAGACATGTAATATAACTTAAAATCTCAAATAATGATACTTGAAGCAGTTTGTTCTTTAGTTAGTAAGGACTTGTTTTGGCTACTGAGGCATCTTTCATGCTTCCCTATGGGGATTTCTGTGACTATCACAGCCAGTAGTGTAATGATCCCCAAGAGAGAAGGAGTCAGTTCAGTCCAACACATCTCAGTAATATGTGCTGGTTCAAACTTCAAGAGCTTGACCCCAAGTAATTTGTGGAGGCATAGCTAAGTGCAGAACAATTAGTTAAAATTTTCCTGGTGATAATTAACTCAATCATTATGGACAATAAAACACAACAAAATCTAAATAAAGATTGGATATGACTACATAGAAACTTTGTAAGTCCCCGTGACAGTTATCAAAATGATAGATTCTGTAGACTGACTAAGGAAAGCAAGATCATCATAAGAGACTTTGCAAGAATCTGGTGTGGACTCAACCACTTGGATAGTGTGAAGGTCATTGGGCACTTAAGTCTGCTCCCAACCTTTGGGCAGCAAATGGATTCTACATCTCTCCCTTTGAAGAAATAATCCTAATCCTGTTTAATATTCCTAGTTCCTCTAGTGTTTCCCTTGTGTTAGTTAGCACAAAGATGTTGTGCCTTACATACATCTCCATGAATTTTAAAATGTTTTTAAGTTACTTTGGAATCTTGACATGGAGTGCATTGAATCTTTAAATTGCTTTTCATAGGAGGGTCATTTCTTACAGTATTAATGGATCCATTCCATAAGTATGGGAAGTATTTCCCTCTTCTATCTTCTTGAATTATTTGTTCAGTGTCTTAATGCTTTCATTGTAGAAGTCATTCATTCAGTTGGTTAAACTGTTTCCAAGAAATTTTTGGTGCAATAGTGGATGGAATTTTATTTATTCCAAATTTGTTTCTCAGTATGCTTGTAAATAATATATATGAAGGTTACTCTTGTGTATGTTTTTTCTGGGTGTGTGTGCATGTGGTGTGTGATAACTTTGTACTTTGCTACTTTTGTTTGCAAAACTAACAAAAATTAAGGCACTTAAAATTGCAGTAATGTATTGCTTAATTGTTGCATATTTATTTTATAAGTAAAACTTTATTAAGAAAATTTAGTCATTATTAAGACAAGTCAATTACTTAGCAGTGATTTCTACTTTTGGAGGTTATACACACACCTAGTCTCCATTATCCTTATCCTACTGTGCTTTCTTTAACAGAAAGTAATATAATCTATATGTAATAACCTATTTGAAAGCTCTGGATATGTATTTTCAAGCACAAGTACTATCATTTGTGTATCCCTCCCCAGTGAATTTTTGAAGAAACTTGATTAATGCTTGATTAATATATTGATTACTTGGGGTGCCAGACCCTACTG
>LOJH01000529.1:43602-59369 GCA_001685095.1 Ellobius talpinus | reverse complement strand
GAGAGAGAGAGAGAGAGAGAGAGAGGAGTCCTGAAATTGGGTTGGAGAGAAAAGCTACACTCCGAAGAGTAACGAGTTGGCGATAATGTGGGAGGAGTGGGCACCAGAGGGTGGGTGAGTGCAAACTGGCCCAGTGTCGGGCGTTCAGACCAGGATGGACTCAGGATCTGAATGCCAGAACTGCATGGTTTGTCAGCGTATCAGCAGGACAGTCCGGGAAAGTAGCCTGATAATGGTTGCACTATGTGGGACCCTGGGCTTGGTCCCCCCTTTATCCTGACTCTCGGCTATTAAAAGATAGGGTGGGGGTGGGGATTGAGCGGCTAGGGCTCGCCCAGAGGGCTGGTGCTGGGATGGCTAATGGGCGGTGTAGGAGAGGTAGTTGAAGCAGATGACACAAGCCAAGATTCTTTCCTGGCTGGAGGGGAACCACAGATTGGCCAGGACACAGGAGGCAGAGGCTCTGGGTCCTACATTCTCGGGGGGAGGGTCTGTGTGGGGGGAGGCTAAACAGGGTTGGAAGGGTCAGAGCCCTTTGTGGGCAACTGTCCTTATCTAGACACACGTGATGAGCCGCTAGGATGGGAGGAATGGCACCAGGATTTGAAGTGAGCTAAACCCAGTAGCCGAGAGAAGCGACCTCTGGTTTCTGAGCTGTGGACACCAGGTGCTACACCAGTCTGATCAGCAATGTCTCACTTGCGCCACCTGGTGGGACATACTAAGTTTGTGGAGTGGCTTCGATATTTCTAAGTGGACTCTAAATCTATAGGTTCCCAAGGCTTTGGAAGCTGCAGAATGTGCTGGGAGGGAAGAATTGCCTGTTCCCTGTTTTAAAAGGGTTGAAGTTTTTGTTTTTATAGATGGGGACTTGTAGCCTGGTCTGTGTAGCTGAGTCTGGTTGCTAGCTTGAGGCAGTCCTTTCAGCTTGAGGCAATCCTGAGATTGACAGGCATGTACACCACTCCTAGTGAGTTTTGAGGAGGTGATTTATGCTGTCCAGATGCCTCACCTCTGGGGGCTCAGGAGAGAGGGCAGGCCTTAACACTAACTCCTTTCTCTGACTCTGATCATCCCTGCTGGCCAGTAATTGACCTGCTGACTGTGGGCGAGTCCCGGCAGACTGTAGCTGTAGCAGAGAAGATCCGGACGGCTTTACTCACTGTTGGGGACATCTACCTCTTGTCCACATTCCGCCTCCCCCCAAAGCAAGGTGGTGTCCTCTTTGGGCTCTACTCTCGGCAAGACAACACCCGGTGGCTCGAGGCCTCTGTTGTGGGCAAGATCAACAAAGGTGACTGACTGGTGGGCACCTCCTTTCCTGACCCAGTGACCCCTTGAGCAGTCAGTCTCCTTATCCCCACACCCAGGTGCCTTGATTCCTATTAAGGGACACCTGATATGGCAGTACCCAAACAGTTGGGTAAGGTCTGGTATTTATAGGGATGGGTGGCAGGTTGTATGTGGGGATGCTCAGAGGGCAGGGGAGAAATATCTGTGTTCCAGGAGTGGTAGAACCATGTAGAGTTTGGCTAAAGTTCAGTGGGTACAGGTCCAGCTGTCACCTTGGCAGAGGATAGTTATTTGAGGCATTGAGAACTAGTAAGGTCCTCATCTAAGGTCAATTTGAAAAACATTTATTGTGCATCTGTTACAAACAAGGTGTTGAGAGATACACATAAAAATTAGGAATTGTCTTAAGAGATGTGGTATCAGCCAGGCATTGGTGGTGCACGCCTTTTATTCCAGCACTCAGGATGCAGAGGCAGGCAGATCCCAAGTGAGTTCAAGGCAAGCCTGGTCTACAAAGAAAGTTCCAGGACAGTCAGAACCACACAGAGAAACCCTGTCTCGAGGGGGAAAAAGTGTGTGTGTGGTATCTAGCTGAGCGGTGGTGGTGCACAACTTTAGTATCAGCATTCAAGAGGCAGAGGCAGGTGGATCTCTGAGTCCAAGGCCAGCCTGGTGTATAGAGTGAGATCCAAGGTTACACAAAGAAACCCTGTCTNAAAAAAAAAAACAACCAGAGACAGATGGCCAGTGGGTTGGGGAGATGGTATCTAGAAATGATTCAAGTCAATCAGGATGGGACTGGGGCTAGTGCCCATACTGACATCCACTCCTGGGCAGTCCTGGTGCGGTACCAGCGGGAAGATGGCAAAGTCCACGCAGTGAACCTACAGCAAGCAGGCCTGGCTGATGGGCGGACACACACAGCTCTCCTGCGGCTCCGAGGACCTTCTCGACCTAGCCCCAGCCTGCAGCTGTATGTGGACTGTAAACTGGGCGACCAACATGCTGGCCTTCCAGCCCTGGCCCCAATTCCTCCAGCAGAGGTCAGTGGCCTGGAGATTAGAACTGGACAGAAGGCTTATCTGAGGATGCAGGTAAGAGGGAGCAGCCTCTGGTCTGGGGAAAATGGTCTGTAGCACCAGGAGCCGAGCTGCTAGGCTCTCTCTGCTTGCTGACCCCTAGGGCTTTGTGGAGTCGATGAAAATTATTATAGGTGGCTCCATGGCGCGTGTAGGAGCCCTGAGTGAATGTCCATTCCAAGGAGACGATTCCATTCACAGTGCAGGTAACAGACTCCGATCCTCTCCACTTCCTCCTGCTCAATACCCGTCCTTTTAGCGTGCCCATTTCTGAGGCTCTTGACAGCATAGCAAGGTCTCTGTAGTCCCTCTTGGCAGCTGTCACCTCCCAGTGGGCAGCACCTCCAGCCGAGGCCTCTCACTCTAGTCAAGGGTGCTCAGAGGCCCTTACCTAAGCAAACACCCACTTCCCCCAGAGATTTCAAAGGGTTCTTCAAGTGGCAGCTTGGGAAAGGGTTTGAAATGGAATGTACTAGGGCCCTGGCCTCTCACTTGGAGTCCTCCTGGTACTACCATGCCTGGGATCCAAGATTTGAGTTTTTGACTTCCTTTGAGGCAGTGCCTAGAGGGCCTTTAGGGCTGTGCTAGCTGAATGGTGGCTGAGGGAGACTGCCTGTCTGCTGCACTGGTACTGTAGGACCTCTGCCCTGCTCTGCAACACCTCGTCTTCACTCAGGCTCCAGCCCTGTCCCTGTCCCAGACCCCTTTCCCTGCCCCCTCCTCCCAGCAGCCCCCCTGACTGCTATACTTCTCCTCTAGTGACCAGTGCGCTGCAGTCCATTTTAGGTGAGTCAACCATGAGGAGGTGATTGAGGCGAGGGCAGTCCTGTCACGGGTGGGGTTTAAAGGTGTGGTATGGACTTGGGGACAAGAGCTGGCATACAGTCCAAAGAGGGCCCAGAGTGACTCCCCACTGCTGAGTCTCCATACTCTGGACCTTGGCAGGGGAACAGACCAAGGCATTGGTCACCCAGCTCACCCTCTTCAACCAGATCCTGGTGGAGCTTCGGGATGACATCCGAGACCAGGTTTGGGTGGGCCAGCCAAGGAAGCTTCTGACGTTGGGGTGGGGTGGCGGGTGCGGAGGACCGACTGCTCCTCCTTCATCAGGTGAAGGAGATGTCCCTCATCCGGAACACCATCATGGAGTGTCAGGTGTGCGGTGAGTGGGCGAGGAGAGGAGGGCTCCAGACAGCACTGCTGTGCTTCCTACTCTGTGGCTGTGGCGTCCCTTCCTGGAACAGTGACCCTAGAGGGTGGCTCTGACTGTGTCCACCTCCCAGGTTTCCACGAGCAGCGTTCCCACTGCAGCCCCAACCCCTGCTTCAGAGGTGTGGACTGCATGGAAGTGTATGAGTACCCGGGCTACCGCTGTGGGCCCTGCCCGCCTGGCCTGCAAGGCAATGGCACCCACTGTGATGACATCAATGAGGTGAGGAATGAAGGTGCCCTCAAGGGTGCAAAAAGTTGGGTGAAGCTGGGCAGTGGTGGCGCACACCTTTAGTCCCAGAACTCGGGAGGCAGAGGCAGATATCTCCGTGAGTTCAAGGCCAGCCTGGTCTACAGAGCGAGTTCCAGGACAGGCTCCAAACATACACAGGGAAACCCTGTCTCAAAAACAACAATGACAACAACAACAACAAAATGTTGGGTGAAAGTTGTGCAGAGCAAAGGAATTTAGGGGAGGTCAGAGACCAGCACAGCCAGGCTGGAGGAAGGGGGCATAAGATAGACTGGAAGGTTACACAGTGAAGGAGCTGGTGAAGAGGTGGAGAAGTTTGAGATGGCCAGCCAGGGGAAAAGGAGCATCATAAGGTTGGGCTGGGAGCTGCAAAGGGACCGAAGAGCAGCGCTTCTAGGGCCACATACAGTTGCCTCACCTTCCCAGGCAAATGCCTGACTTCTGCCTTCTCATTTGGTCCCCAGTGTGCTCACTCTGACCCCTGTTTCCCGGGCTCCAGCTGCATCAACACCATGCCTGGCTTCCACTGTGAGGCCTGCCCTCCGGGGTACAAGGGCACCCGAGTGTCTGGTGTGGGCATCGACTATGCTCGGGCCAGTAAACAGGTCAGATTGTGTAGTCTATGTGGCTTTCTGGTAAATGAGATGAGGCTGTCCCACTCACCTCTTTGGGTCTAAACTGCATGTTTAGACCCGCAAAGCCCCATCATTACTGACTTCTGGATCTGTGAGACCCGCCTCAACTCTGCCCTTTTAGGTCTGCAATGACATTGATGAATGTAATGATGGGGACAATGGAGGCTGTGACCCAAATTCCATCTGCACCAACACGTTGGTGAGCTGAATGCCCTGCCCTGCTCAGGACTGTGTAACCCCCTCTTCACATTTCCCGTTTCTTCCTCTCCGCTTGGGTGCTACTCAAGTGCCCTTGAGCCTGGCTGAGATGCCCAGGCTCTGCCTGACTAGGTGTGACCTGTGGCAAGTTAGTTAATCTTTTCGAACCTCAGCTTTCTCATTTGAAAGATGGGGCTATTGTCTACCTTAAAAGAGAACCTAAGGGAGACAGATGTGCCTGGTGTGGTTCTAGGTGTCTGTCTTATACTCTACAGGACTCCTGGTGAGTTCAGCTTTCTTCCTAACTCTACTCTTAGGGGTCTTTCAAATGTGGTCCCTGCCGTCTGGGGTTCCTGGGAAACCAGAGCCAGGGCTGCCTCCCAGCAAGGACCTGCCACAGCCCAGCCCACAGCCCCTGCCATGTCCATGCTCACTGTCTCTTTGAACGCAATGGTGCAGTGTCTTGCCAGGTAACCTGGACCTAAGACAGGAGACAAAAAAGGAGGGAAAATGTGTAAGGCCAGTGAAAATATCTAGGGACTGACCTGAGTGCCTTCTTGGGAAAAAGTGCCTTCTTGGGAAAAAGTGCCTGTCCCCGGGAACTTACTAATGGGGAGAGCAGAGCCCAGAGCAGAACTGTAGGTCAGGGTACGGGGATGCCAAGCCAAACTGCTAATGCCTACTGTATGTTTTGCCCTAGTGTAATGTGGGCTGGGCAGGGAATGGAAACGTGTGTGGGCCTGACACAGACATCGATGGCTATCCGGACCAGGCGCTTCCCTGCATGGATAACAACAAGCATTGCAAGCAGGTGCAGGCCACAGGCTAGCTGGAGGGGGTGGCACAGGCTGGCTCACACTGGGACTCACCCATCCTCTTCCTCCCTCTGAACCTCAGGACAACTGCCTTTTGACACCTAACTCTGGGCAAGAAGATGCTGATAATGATGGTGTCGGGGACCAGTGTGATGACGATGCTGATGGTGATGGCATCAAGAATGTCGAGGTACTGCCAGGCGGTGGTAGTGCACACCTTTAATCCAGCACTCAGGGAGGTAGAGGCAGGCGGATCTCTGTGAGTTTGAGGCCAGTCTGGTCTACAGAGTTCCAGGCCAGCCAGGGCTACACAGAGAAATCCTGTCTCAACAAAACAAAAAAATGTCAGCTGGGCGGTAGTGGCATACACCTTTAGATATGGAGGCTGGATAGATAGCTCAGTGGTTAAGAGCAGAGAACCAGGATCAGTTCCCAGCACCCACATGGTAGCTGACAACCATCTCTAACTCCAGTTCCACTTATGGCCTCCATAGGCACTGCACAAACGCGATGCAATAGACATGTATTCAGGCCAAACACTCATACACAGAAAATAAAAATATTAAAAAAGAACTTCGAAGTCAACTTGCAATGGTGGCATGTGCCTGTAATTAGCACTTAGGAGATGGAGGCAGGAGGATCACTGCAAGGTGGAAGTCAGCCTGGGCTACAAAAGGAGACCCTGTCTCTAAAAACCAAACAAGGTGACCTGAATTTAAGCCCTGGGACCCACATGGTAGGAAGAGAGAATCTACAGCTACAAGTTACCCTCTGCCTTCCATATAGGCAAAGTGGCACTTGTGTGCCCACACATGTACGAACTGAATAAGTACATAGAAGAAAAAAAAGAAAGAGGTGAAGTGAGACCAAAACAAGAACCAGGCCAGGAATGGTGGTGCACACCTCTAATCCCAGTACTCAAGAGGTGGAGGCAGGTGGGCATCTGGGGGTTCAAGGCCATCCTGGTCTACATAGGTGAGTTCCAGGCCAGCAAGGGCTACATAGTGAGACCTTGTCTCAGAACAAGCAAACGACAGAACAACCACCAAGAACCAAAACCGACAACAACAAAACCACCAAACAAAGACCTCTAAAGTCAAAGGATGCTCTCTCTGCCCCTCTCAGCGCCTGTGCTCTCCCCATAGTGTAGTCTCTCTTGCTGAATCCCATTATCGTGCCTCTTCTTGGCCCTGGGCGGTTCCTTCCCCAGGACAGTCCCTGTGACATGACGTGTGCTGTGTAGACAAGAAAAGACTGTGTGGAGGTTGGGTGGGTGGGGCAGCATGAGGCAGTGGACCATTACAGGGTTTTATCTTTGATGAGGACAGAGACAAAATAAGTATGGGGGCTTACTGACCCTTGTCCTCCTACCCCCTTGCCCAGGACAATTGCCGACTGTTCCCCAACAAGGACCAGCAGAATTCAGACACAGATTCATTTGGGGACGCCTGTGACAACTGTCCCAATGTTCCCAACAACGATCAGAAGGACACAGACGGCAATGGAGAAGGGGACGCCTGCGACAACGATGTGGATGGGGACGGTGCAGGCCTGGGGCCCAGGGGATGGCTGGGGGGGCGACAGGGGTGAGGCGAGGAGGCGGGAGCAGGCTTAGAGACACGGCTAAGAACATGAAGTGGCCTCAAGTGCTTACTGTGATGTGAGTCCCACAGAGTGCAAGCAGGATTCCCGGCAAAGCTCAGGACTTTCGCCAGCAGAGGAGAGCATGACAGCCTTGTCTCTCATATCTTCCAGGCATCCCCAATGCACTGGACAACTGCCCTAAAGTACCCAACCCACTGCAGACAGACCGGGATGAAGACGGGGTGGGGGACGCTTGTGACAGCTGTCCTGAAATGAGCAATCCGACCCAGGTACAGGGGAAGGGGGCGGGTGGGGGATTGGTGGGTGTGGCCTGGACCTTTAAATAAGAGGAGAGATCACCCTCTCCAGAGTTATGAGGAGACGGTGAGATCAGACCCCTCTCTCAGACAGATGCAGACAGCGACCTGGTGGGGGACGTCTGTGATACCAATGAAGACAGGTAGGGTCTGGGCCAACAGATCAAGGTCTCCCAGGGAATATGTTCCTCTACTACATTCTCAGTTGCCTCATGATGTAGCCTTAATTCATTAGCCCACTCAGCAGGGAGTCATGCTCACAGTCCACCCTATATTCCTACTGCTGGATTCTCATCTAATCTGGATGATGGCAAAGGGACCAGGTTGGAGGGCAGGCAGGCCCCAGAAAGGCCCCAGAAGATAAGGAAAAGATGGAATCTACATTTCCAGCTGGTATTTGTTGCCTTTTCTTCTGAGCAGCGATGGAGACGGGCATCAGGACACCAAGGACAACTGTCCTCAGCTGCCAAACAGCTCTCAGCTGGACTCAGACAATGATGGACTCGGGGATGCATGTGATGAGGACGATGATGGAGATGGCGTCCCAGACTACGTGCCTCCTGGGCCTGACAACTGCCGGCTGGTACCCAATCCTAACCAGAAAGACTCCGACGGTAAGGCTGGGATCCCAGAGACGGTTGGCTACACTGATATAGGCAGACCTGAAGGGAGTGAGGGCTGACAGCTGGCGGGGCCTGAGCACTTGGCCTCACTCTGCCCAGGCAATGGTGTTGGTGACGTATGCGAGGATGACTTCGACAACGATGCAGTGGTTGACCCCCTGGATGTGTGTCCGGAAAGTGCAGAAGTTACCCTCACAGATTTTCGGGCCTATCAGACTGTGGTTCTGGACCCTGAGGGTGATGCTCAGATTGATCCAAACTGGGTAGTGCTTAATCAGGTATGCAGGGCAGTGGGCTTGGCAGGTACTGTCAGACCAGACCACCTGTTGGTACCTGGGTGGCATCTGTGTACCTGGACCAGGGCTTTTTTAAAATTTCTTTCTTTCCTTAACAACCCCAGGGCATGGAAATCGTTCAGACTATGAACAGTGACCCAGGTCTTGCAGTTGGTATGTAAGGGACACCCAGCTCAGTAGTTCCCAAAGGGAAGGCTGCCATAGAGGGTAGGGAAAGAACCAGATGGGGAAGATGGGCGGGGCTTACTGCAAGACTCCACCCCCAGCACTCGCCCCACCATGGGCTACCAAGTAGCTTTAGTGCTCCTAACATTTACCCCATTCCCACCCCAGGATACACGGCTTTTAACGGTGTGGACTTTGAAGGCACTTTCCATGTGAACACGGTCACTGACGATGACTACGCAGGCTTCCTCTTCAGTTACCAGGACAGTGGCCGCTTCTACGTGGTCATGTGGAAACAGACAGAGCAGACTTACTGGCAGGCCACGCCTTTCCGAGCCGTGGCCCAACCAGGGCTGCAGCTCAAGGTATTCCAGCTGCCCAATTTCCCCAACCCACTGACTTGGCCAATGCTGTTCCTGCCTGGCCTCAGGGGCTCCACTGCCTGATTAGGACCCTTCTTACCCAGACGTCTGGGCTGGGCACCAGCTGTGTGGGGCTCCAGAGAATTCGCTCAGTTCTTGACTCCCTTTCTCACTAGCTACCATCTTTTGTCTCCTTTCACCCTGGTCCTGCGGTTGACACTCTGTCAATAACTCCCAGGCAGTGACATCAGTATCGGGCCCAGGTGAGCACCTCCGAAATGCTCTGTGGCACACTGGCCACACCCCTGATCAGGTACGACTGCTGTGGACTGACCCCCGAAATGTGGGTTGGCGTGACAAGACGTCCTATAGATGGCAGCTGCTGCACCGGCCCCAAGTTGGCTACATTCGGTAAGGAGAGGGTCTGAGCCCTAGGCAAGGGGGAGGGGCAAGACTCAATCTCCTGTGCCCACTAGCTAGCAGGGGCTCAGTAATGTGACTTCCCTCTGCTCAGTTTCTTGGTGCCATGGGTAGAGTCCGCAGACAGTCTCTTCCATTTCTCATTTCAGCACAGAGGAGGTGGTGTTAGGCACACCATTCCACTGCACCAAATTTCCCCTTGAAATCCAGGGTGTTGGGCTAGATGCCTTCCAGTTCTCTGGAGTGTCTAGGCCCCAGGCAGTCTCTAGAAGAGCCCATCACTTCCAGCCCCTTAAGTGTCCAGAACTTGCTCCAGCAGCATCTGACTTTGGAAAGGGACCATGGCTTCCATTAGAGCAGCCGGAGGCCCGTGGCTTACAGGCCTCTCAGTTTGGCTTCTTGTTTGAGACATTGGTTTCTCCCTCCTGTACGTGTCCCTGGTTGGTGAGAATGGCTTGAGAAGGGAAGGGAAAGGGATCTGCTTAAAAGCTGGACTTCCTGTAGCCAAGAGCCTAGAATCCTGGGAGCTGAGTTGGTTTCTCTTTAAGGTATCTAGAGCAGTGGGGTGCCAGGGCAGAGGATAAAGGGGGGGCGTGGACTAGAGCCTGGGAAGCGGGTGACTTCACCCCCAGTCCTTTGTGCTCATTGTCATAGCAACCCAATCCTTGCTAGGAATGTGCTGGTGCTTTGAGATGCAAAAGTGGCTGGACAAAGAGCTAGGGGCCCAAGGCCTGAGAAAAAGCATCCCTCCCTCCCCTTTCCAGCCTTCCCTCAGGACTAGTGTGTACAAGGTGGGGGGGCACAAAACCCCAGGACATGGTGGCACAGAGCCCACTGGCACCTTAGCACCAATGATACCTCTATCCTGGACAGGGTGAAGCTCTATGAGGGTCCCCAGCTAGTGGCGGATTCTGGGGTGATTATTGACACATCCATGAGAGGGGGGCGTCTTGGTGTATTCTGCTTCTCCCAAGAAAACATCATTTGGTCCAATCTCCAGTATCGCTGCAATGGTGAGGCTCTAGACGGAGGTCAGCTTGACCGTGCCCTGGGAAGCCCTCATCCTCTGACGCAACTTGTTTCCCCTCTTCAGACACAGTGCCTGAGGATTTTGAGCCATTCCGGAGGCAGCTGCTCCAGGGAAGGGTGTGAGGAGGTGCTACCGGATTCAGAATTCCGATTGGAGACCTTTGACCTTGGGCTCTGTTCCGGAGACCCTGGGTCTAACCTACAGCCCCTCAGCCTAAGCATGGTTCTCTGGCACCCATCAGGGAGCTCAGCCCCAGAGGGGTAGTGACCCCATTGTGCAGGGGCTGGGGGAATTTCAAGGGGGTATTGCTCAGGCACTGACCCCAGGA
The DNA here is from genome assembly GCA_001685095.1 of Ellobius talpinus. Taxonomy (NCBI): domain Eukaryota; kingdom Metazoa; phylum Chordata; class Mammalia; order Rodentia; family Cricetidae; genus Ellobius; species Ellobius talpinus. Next base: position 48,762 of record LOJH01000529.1, on the reverse strand, counting down.
AAGACATCAGCACATTGCCATAAAAGTTACAGTTATTTTCTAAGTCAGCGCAATTACTTATTTTAGGCCTTTTCTAGGACAGAAAGGAACCTGAGGGGTAAGAAAGGCTGCTAACTGCAGGTAGAGCTAGGGAAAGTTTGACCGAGTTGGAGTGTGGATGGGAAAAACACCAAATGAAGGACGAGGCTGGAGGATGGCTGAAGTCCTTCCAGCCCCACTTTACTCACCGTGGCAGCAGCGACACTTCAGTCTAAGTTCCGCAGGGATCGAAAGCCCAGGGCCGGGGCTGCCCCGCTCTGGGTGAGGGGGCGCCGGGGGGGCCGAGGGGGCCGGAGGCCGGGACGAGTGCAATATTGGCGGGGGAAAGAACAACACTGCACCGCGTCCCGTCCCTCCCGCCCGCCCGGGGCCCCGGAATCCCGCTCCTTACCACGTGGGCCTTTGGAGCTCAGGGACTGGGGGCGCTCTGGGGAGTTGGGGTCACCTTAGAGGTACACCAGAGCCGGGGCGCCTGAAAGGGTAAAGGGGAGGGCGAAAGAGAAAGGGTGAGGAGAGAAGGGGTGCCCGCGGTGCTCGGGAAGGCCACTTTCCGACACTGAAGCAGTGCGCGCGCTTGCTCTTTAAATACTGAGACTGAGAGGCGCGGAGCTATTGCCACGGTGACCGGTATCCCAGCAACCGAATTGAATGGCTGTTGCCTGGCAATTCTAAGAGTTGGGGTTTGGGGCCGCCCACCTAAATACTTGTGGGCGTTCTGACGTCGGGCATCCCCACTCTGCCTGGAGCCGGCCTCACAAAATCGCTCGGAGGCACGACACACGGCAGGAGCGTGGGTCCCATGCCTCCGTTCATGCACCTCCGAAATGCTTTCTAAAGTATTAGCTTCCGTTTTATATTCGTTGGGACTAAGAATTGTTTGCCTACTACAGTTGTAACTGCTCCTGTTGGTTTACACTGCAACCTACACCTGCAGGATCTGACCTGGTACCCTCAGTCGACATGCTGCTGTGAACCGAAGGCCCTCCCCGTCCCCAACTATTTCTGACCTTCAGAATACCTTTCCTCCCTAAATACACACATGAGTTTGCCCTGCACCATGTGCCTGTCCGTCCCAAATACCGTTCCTCTCCCAAATACAACTCTGAGCTCCCAAATTCCATGGTTGCCCCATCTACTCTCTGCCTAGATGCCTGCATACAACCTGTCCCGCTCCCCCACCCACATTCTGATGTCATCACACAACTTGATGCCCCCTTCCACATATCTTGGGACCCCGTCCACTTAGCATCATTTCCCCCAGACACCAACCACAGAAGTCTGAGTATCCCAAGTACTGATCCTTGTTCTTCCACCGCACTGTGCATTCCTTCCAATCTGTCCTAGGCATTGATTTTTTTCGTTAAGGCCCGTCAACGTCCCTAAGATCTGTCTCTACTTGGGCTGTGCTAAGTCTAGCCTTCTCACTTGGCCGGTGCGGGTCGGCTGCACGATGCTCCCCGCTGACCACTAGAGGGCAGGCGTTCCCAACCAGAAGGACCGGCCAGCCTGTCACTCAAGGTGGAGAGTTGGCCAGGAAGGACCTCAGGCTTCGGTAGAGCCCCAGTTTTGTCCTTTTTAAGTGGAAATTTACTCCCACCGCCTTTCTCAGAAAAAAAAAAGCCAAAGAGGGACCCAGGCTACTGGAAAGTCTGGCAGGGGCGGAGACTGTGGTTTTCGGAGTACAGGGAGCGGCTAGAAGGGTGGGGCTATTCCGGGAAGTGGGGGGGAGCCTAAAACTAAGCGACCTGTCCACATTATCCAGCCCCCTAGTGTCCTCTCAACCTATGGAAAGCGGGTTTCAAGGACCCGCAGAGAGAATAGGAAAAGGGATTGGGGGACCTAGGGATGGGTTTCTCTGGGCTCAATGCCCGGGGCCTGTCTGTGCTGCCTTTCCTCAGCTTGGCTGTTGCTCTGGGGCTTAAACCAGAGCCAGGAGGTCCCAGGTTTCCTCCACATAAACACCTGGGGAAGTCAAGAGCTGGTTTGTAAAAGGGGGAGGCCAATTGGAGGCTGTCATAAGGTTGAGTGATTGGAGCCCAAGTACCCTACACAGGAATGGCTGGGGAGGAGGAGGAGGAAAAGATAGGGGAGGGGGTGGAGTTTTGTTACCTGTCACCTGCTCTAGCTGTGCCTAGGGCGGGAGGGGTGCTGGTATAAAGCAGCGGGCACCAGAGCTGCTCCATCGCACACACGCAGCACCCGCCTTGAGTCTGTTTCTGCCCCCTTCCCACCTGCTCACCACCACCATGACCCCAGGCGTCCGGGCTCTTTTCTTCCTGACGTTACTTATAGCGCTTGTAACAGGTGAGGGGCACACGGTGGGGGTGGGGAGGGACTGGGCTGTTCAGGTGCCACTCGTCACCTTTCTGTGGCCTTTGCATTACGAAAGTCATGCATGGCAGACAAAGATGGCACAGTATTGCCAGAGTGAAAGAAAAAGGCTAAGAACCCCAGGAGAGTGGGCACCATAGTAGGAAAATGCTCTGCTGTTTGTGGGGCGTGGAGAGGGCGGGCTGTGTAAGGAGAGGTAACTCGGTAGTGGAAGAATGGACCAGGCTGTGTGCAGTGGCTAGGTCAAGGCCAGCTTGGGCCACAGTATGAACCCTTGTCTCAAAAGTAGTAGTGGAGGGATGAATGAGCCAGAAGCAGGGGTGAGTCTCTTAGAGAGGGAGAGAGTAGTGAGGGAGGTTGTAAGCCTTACATTTTCTGGCTCTAGCCAGAAACCATGCAGGTTACCTGAAGCGTTGAGAGATGTGTGCACGTCAAAATGATCTACTCCCCACCTTTCCACTCTGGTTCAGGCCTTTTTGCCCTTCCAGATCAAAACAGTGTCACCTTATCTCAGGACACCAACAGTTCCTCAACCTTGACTACCACTCCAGTCCACGGTGGAGTCTCTGTCCCAGCCACCAGCTCCACAGTGGACTCGGTCACCACTCCAGTCCACGGTGGAGTCTCTGTCCCAGCCACCAGCTCTACGGTGGACTCGGTCACCACCACAGGTCACAGTGGTGTCTCTGTCCCAGCCACCAGCTCTACGGTGGACTCGGTCACCACCCCAGGTCACAGTGGAGTCTCTGTCCCAGCCACCAGCTCTACGGTGGACTCGGCTAGCACTCCAGTCCACAGTGGTACCTCTGCTCCAGGCACTAACTCTACAATGGACTCGGCTACCACTCCAGTCCACACCGGATCCTCCATCCAAACCACCATGGCTATATCAGGCTCAGCCAACACTCCAATCCACAATGGCTCTTTGGTTCCAACTACCAGCTCTGCATTGGGCTCAGCCACCAGCCCAGCCCACAATAGTGCCTCATCTATGACTAATAGCTCCGAATCAGACTTGGCCACCACTCCAGTGTACAGTGGAACCTCAGTCTCTACTACCAAGGCTACTTTAGGCTCTGCCATCACTCCAGTCCACAGTGGCTCCTTGGTGCCAACTAGCAGCTCAGCTCCCACTCCAGTCCGAAATAACAGTTCTACAGTCGCTGCTACAACTCCAGCTGGCAATGGTACTCAATCTCCAGCCCCAAGCCAGCACCCTCTTACTCCCACCACCGTCGCCATCTCCGGCAACAGCACTGTCCCCCTTAGCACAGTACTTTCCCAGGCCTTCTCCAGGAATACTTCGCCCCAAGTGTCGCTTGAGGTGTCTTTCTTCTTCTTGTCCTTTCACATTTGGAACCACCAATTTAATTCTTCCCTGGAAGACCCCAGCTCCAACTACTATAAAGAACTGAAGCGGAATGTTTCTGAACTGGTGGGTACTAGCCTGGCCTCTGCCCTGCTCTTCTGAAGCAGCTCTGCAGGACTGCTTGGACCCGTTGCATCAAATTTGAGCCCTCTCTTCTTATCCTAGTTTCTGCAGATTTTTAACGAAGATTTTCTGGGGATCTCTACTATCAAGTTCAGGTACAGTGTGGATACAACTCAGGGTGGGGTGGACACCTGACTTTGTGATGTGGGGGAAATGCTGAGCCATAAGCTGATCCCAGTGGCTGAACCGCCCATTTCCTGTGACCAGGTCAGGCTCGGTGGTGGTGGAGTCGACTCTGATTTTCCGGGAGGGTGCTGCCAGTGCCTCTGAGGTGAAGTCGCAGCTTTCACAGCACGCAAAGGAGGCAGAAGACTATAATTTGGCTATCTCCAAAGTCACTGGTAGGGCAACATCTCCAGTTCTGGCACCTGTGCACTTTCAGTGCTAGCCGGGGAAAGTCCACCTCCTTTGGGGGGACTTCCCCGACCACTGTTCTCCCTTTCAGTGAATGAAATGCAGTTCCCTTCCTCTGCCCAGTCCTGGCCTGGCGTGCCAGGCTGGGGCGTTGCCCTGCTGGTTCTGGTCTGTGTTTTGGTTGCTTTGGCCATCATCTCTCTCCTTGCACTGGTAAGTCTCAGGCCTTCACCCGTGTGCCCTGGTAAATGAGACCCCATGGGCCAGCATAACCTCTTGTTTCCCAGGCAGTGTGTCAGTGCCGCCGAAAGAACTATGGGCAGCTGGACATCTTTCCAACCCAGGACACCTACCATCCTATGAGCGAATATCCCACCTACCACACTCACGGACGCTATGTGCCCCCTGGCAGTACCAAACGTAGCCCCTATGAGGAGGTAAATCTGTGTCCTACTGTTTGGGGCAGGGGCCCTGGCTTGGTGAGGGTTTCTGGAGAGGTACTTGGGAAACCCAAGGTGCTTTAGAGAGCTGAGCAGTGGAGAGCCTTGCAAGGTGGGGAATGAAGGTGGAGTTCTGAGGGCCAGGTCTTGGAGACTACAGAAGAAAGGAAGGAACGGTCCTAAAAACCCTTGCCATCACCTGTGACTGAACTCTGAACTGTAACAGAGTGCTCATTACGATGCCTGAGGTGAAGTGAGGGGTACTGTGCCCAGGGAGCCCTGCCTGAAGGAGCGAGCATTCCTGTCTCACTCACCTCCTAGGGGCTGGGGAGTAGATACGGAACTCTCTGTAGGATCTAGTAAATCATTACTGTGGCCACCTGAGACCAAAAGGCCAGTGGGTGGGAAGGGACAAGAGCTTCCTTTTCTTGCCCCTCCTAGGGATCTCTCTACACACACACAGCACACACACACACACACACACACACACACACACACACACAC
>LOJH01000529.1:20436-43529 GCA_001685095.1 Ellobius talpinus | reverse complement strand
ACACACACACACACACACACACACACACACACACAGCCTGTGGGGCCGGATGATCAAAAAATAAGAGGAGAAAGGGACAGGAAGGAGGGGCCTACAAGAGGGCTGGGGACTCACAGCCAGGGGAGGGAGGGGGCAGTGGAGGAGTTGGGTGTTTACAGTCACCTGGCTGCTCTGAGGCCCAGCAGGTGCACACTCTGAATTAACTCCTTGAGAGCTTGCCAGGCCCTTAGCCTGAGGTGCCATCCGGGGTTCTACCTGATAGACTCTTTCACCCTGAATTTATTTTCCCTCTGCTCAGGTTTCTGCAGGTAATGGCGGTAGCAGCCTATCGTACACCAACCCAGCAGTGGCAACCACTTCTGCCAACTTGTAGGGGACCTGTCACCACCTCAGGGGGCAGCCGTGGTAGTCTGTCCCCTCGGTTTTCACTGCCAGACCCCTGCACTCTGAACTGGGCTGGGGAGCCGAAGTTCTGGTAGGCTGCTCACAGCCTTGCTGAGACTGCCAGGTGTCTCAGCCATCTGAGCCTGGTGAAGCCCAGCTCTGCCCTGGGGGATGCCCTGAGGCAGGGGTGCAGTGGTGTCTCTCAGGACTGGCCTAGAAAGCCTGGAGATGGACATGGGAAGGCAAACACAGTGAATAAAAGGGGCCCTCCTGTTAGTTATGTCAACCGTGATTCTTCATCGGCAAACTTACAGACCAAAGGGGCCAGAACGCGTCTGTGAGGGGCCTACAGGGATCTGTGGATGAAAATTCCTGAAGGCAAGGAGGCATGAAGGGGTGGGTACATTTGAAAACACGGGGATATGGGGAAGAGGAGACACTGGGACAAAGAGGTGACCTGCAAAGGAACCCAGAAATCCCCCCCCATGCCTGGCAGCCCTGAAGGAAGGAGGAAATGAAACCAAGGCTGACTCCATTGGGCCTGCCCCTGACCTGGCCTCAGCCCGCGCCAGTGACTCTCTTCTACGGCCAGCCCATGTCCCTCTCCGGCTGGCATGGTGCCCCTAAGGTAGTTCTATTCTTAGTTGTCCAGGTGTGAAGCAAATCCTTGGGCCACAGATAACAGTGGAAGAGTCAATACAACCATGATAAGCCAGGGCTGGGACAGATCCGGGTGCTGTTGGCACCAGGCCCTGGCCTTTTGCCATTCCACCCACCGCTGCCTCTGGGTGGGCTCTCTGGCACCCTGGGAATGAGGAAGTGGTTCTAGTTCCCTGACCCCATTGGGCCCAGACACCACACCACGTTCTCAGCCGCACCCCCACAGGGTCCATTGCTGTGGTCCAGATACCCAAGCTGGGTGTGACTCTAGCTGTCAGTGTTGCGCCCTCCCAGTGGTGGGTGTCAGCTGGGGCCTGGGTGTCGCGGGAGGCTGGGCACACCTAACTTAGGGACCTTCATCCCTTGGGTGTCATTACCACGCCAACTAGACCGGAAACTCCCAGGAATGGTCACACTCCAGGAAAACAGAAATGCGCCTGGTGTCACCATTTATTGTTTCTAAACCATGAGAACGACAACTGTGGCTCAGCACAGGCCTAGCCATGCCCACTGCAAGGAGGCGGTAGCAGGCACCAGAGGCCTAGCTTGGCCCAACCCAATGGGGACACCAGCCTCGGGTTCCCAAGGGAGACTTGGCACGTTGGCATGGGTGCAGGATAGGAAAAGCATGCAAGAGGGAGAAGAGGGACAGAAGGGACATGCGGTTGGGGGGTATAGGGACCCAAATAAAACGGTAGGTCCTCCTTCCTCATTGGGGAGGCTCAAAGCCTGGCTGCCAAGGCTGTAGTTCAGCATCAATGGAGCAGGGAGCTTGGCAAGGCAGAGGGCAGAGGTGTCAATCACACCCACTGTTCCAGGTGCCCTCCCTCCCAAAAGCCTCAGGGGCACAGGACAGGGATGGTTTAGGGGCTTTCTATGCCTTAGTTAAGACTCCAAGGGCAGGGCCTGGGGCCTAGGCCAACAGGTAACAGAATGGAGGACATCCAGAGGTAAGCAGGGGAGAGCCCCTTAGTCAAGGGAAGCCCTGGGAAGACACAGCTGGCAAGGTATGGGGCAGGACCACACACATAGTTAGGGAAAGTTGGGGGGAGAAGCTGCTGGGTAAACAACCTGCTGCCTGGATGCTTGGGGAGCAGAGATCAGGTCTGGAAACGGGGTCTGAAAGGCTCAGTCCAGCTTGGCAAAGCCCCCGATGGTGACTTTCCTCTCAGGCTTGGTGCCCACAGGCTCCTGCAGCTGTACAGCGCCACCACCAATGAAGCAGAAGGCAGGGCACACAGGCCCTGAGCAGTCCAGGGGGCACTCGAGGAGCCCGCGGAAGGACACAGCATCCAGGAAGGAAACTCGCCCCCGCTCATAGTCCAAGCAGATGCCCAGGCGGGGTGGCAGGGGCACTGTGCAGCTGGCTGCTGGGCCATCCCTCCCTGTCAGCCCTGCATTTGAACTTGCTCCGGAGCCCAGCAAGATCTTGCCCATGCCAATGGTGAGGAAAGCAAAGGGTGGCAACGCCTCCACTGTAGCATCTTCAGCACCACTGTCGTGCCCGCTGTCTGGGTCATATCTGTAGGAGTGGGAATCGGGAAGGAGGATGTTGGGAAGTGGAGGAAGGGAATGGGGGAAGGACCAGGGAGCTGAAATGTTGGAAGGGTGGGATGTTGGGGAACAAGAGGGTGCAGGTATTAAGGTGAACACGTGTTGAGGTGGCAAAGGTCAGAGTGTAAGGCTTGAAGCTTCAGTTTGTGTAAGGAGAGGAGAGTTCATGAGAAAGGAGTTATGGGAAAGAGAGATGGGCGGTTACTAGAGCACACTGAAGAAACGAGGGGCTTGGCCTGTCAGGATCAAAGGTGCTGCTGAGGGACATCAGCTTAGGGACATGGTGCTGATAGTTGGGGATTTGGAAAGATGACAGCACAGTGATTAAGATGCTGGGTGGGGCAGCTGCAGAGCAAGGGTTGGGAAGGTGGCAGTGGAAGAGAGGTGAGGATGGATTAGTGTCAGGATGCTAGAGGGATACAGGATGCGGACAACAGAATTCCAAAGGGAATTTTAGTTGGGGAGAAGGTATTTTGAAGAAATGGGATGTTGAAGGATGGAGAACTCAGGAAAGAAGGTTCAGGAGGGAAATGTGGGAAGAGGTATTAATGAGGCATGGGAGGGGAGGGGGCTGCAGAGATAGCTTTAAGGGAACCTTTGAGATGGGGAGAGAGAGGTAGGTTAAGGGTCTTGGAGAGACAGCTTCGCATGGCAATGAAGTGCTAGGGAAAAGGACAGGGAGCTTAGATAGGTGGAGCACTGGTCCTGAGTGACATCGGAAGGAAGACAATAGCTCTGCCTTCTATCAACCCATTCTCCAAGCGTACACTCTGAAACCCCGCCCTCAAAGACCCTTCTGCTGAGCCCACACCGCTTCCATCCGTAAGCCTCCCAATCTGGCCTCCATGCTACTTGCTCTTACCCCTCCCCAGCCCCACCTCAGCAAATCTGTGCTCCCTGTACCACCCTTGCCAACCCCAGCTCCTTTCCCAGGGCTTCATCCCCCATCCCTTGCAGAAGGGCCTGACCTGGGGCTGATCACATCCGGGGCACCCTGGAAGCTTTCCTGAAGCTTGCTCTCCAGCCCGACGCCCACCTTGACCAAGTAGGAGGCAGGGTCTACTGCACAGGCCCAGTAGCTGCGGCCCTGGGTCACAGCCACATCACCCAGGACCACGTCCACACTCAGATGACAGCCTGTGAGCAGCCGCTCGGCAGCCAGCAGCAAGGGAAGCCCCGGAATGCTCCGCACCGCTCGCTGGTCCTTGCTGATAGCTAGCCGCTCTCGGCTCGCACCCCAGCGGCCGTCAAGGAAGAAGTGCAGGACTAGAAGCAGGAGGAGTTTAAGACAGAAGGAAGGGTTTCAGGGACACACACTGGCACTGGGGATCATGGGGTGTCAGCACAAACACTGGGAATTTTGGGCACAGGGAACATGGTGTCAAGAGATTCAGTCACCAGGAATTGGAAGGGGGCCAAAGAATGGGCACGGGGAATTGAAATAGGGACATAGGGAAGAAAGCGGCACCCCAGATAGGCATGGGGCCCCAGGAAGAGCTTCAGAGATGACTAGCGGGCGGATCTCTAGCTGACTCAGTGTCTCTGCAGCCCGTCTTCCACACTGGCCTTGTGCACTGTCTCCAGCCATCCTGTTCCACTGATCGGGACTTCCCGCCCATGCTCTGTGCTCATACGCTCATAACTGAGCCCTATACCCAACCTCATCTCTCCTGACCTTTACCCAAGTGGTGAGCACACTCGGCAAGCCACCTCGCTAACAGGGACTGAGCCTTTACTGTGAGTCAAGGCTAAGTCTTTACATGTGCTGTCTTATAATGTGTTAATTATCAAACCACTCTATTAAGTATTATTACCTCTGTAGAAGAGGATTCCGAAGTCCAGAGAAGGAAAAAAAAATTGTGGCTAAGGACACACAGTTGTCAAGGGTGGTTTTGAACCAGGGCAGTTTAGCTCCAGAGGAAATGAGTGTAACCCACAAATTAAATTGTACAAACCGTATAAATCAAATTGTATTCAATTGCTCTTCCTGTGCCCATTGGGAACCAGCTGAGTACCTGGGCCATTCTGTGCCCTCTGCACGAACACCTAGACTCACCAATGAAGCCATCCGTCTGTCTACTCACCAGGGGCTGGAGGTGTGTGCAGGTGCACATCCTCACTGTACTCTCCATAGCCAGCCTTGTTGCAGCCTCGGACACGCAGCACATACACAGAGCCCGTGTCAGGGTTCTCAAGAAGGGCACTAGTGCCCCTCACCTCCTCCCGACGCTGCCAGCGTGCAGGGCCTGGCTGGGCAGGGACATCTGTACGCCGGAATTCAACAGTGTAATGCCAGGCAGGTGGTGAGTGGGGGGGCAGCCGCCAGCACAGGAAGATTTGGTCATAGGCGAAGGTGCGCTGGGTGTCAATGACAGGAGCCTCAGGCACTGTGGGAAGAGACAACGGGTCAGTCAGGGTCTGGCCATCGGCCTGGTGTGGAGAAAGGGGCAGGCGGGAAAGAGGAAGCAGCGGGAGCCGGGGGGTGAGTGTAGGTGAGGGAGCTGGGGGAAGAAACCTGGGTGGGCAAGACAGGGCCCAAAGGAGAAAGAAGTGGGCAAGTGCTGGGCAGGGAGCAGGAGCCCGAACTCTGGTCCAAGTCTGCCACTACCCTAGGTTGGCCAGAAGTGAACCACTTTCCCTCTCTGGGCCTCAGCTTTCTCCTCACTCAAATGACAGCATCAGACCAATTGTGTTCTGAGGGCCCTTACGAGTGTAGATTCTCTGAGTTAGGAGAAGCCCCAGAATGAGGCAGGAAAGGCTACTGGAACCCAGGCAAGAAAGCCCTGAGCAGGAAGGGATGCGAAAGGGTCAGGAGGGGGGTAACAGGGTCAGCAAGACAGAAAACAGAAAGGGAGCATAGGAGAGCAAGCCTGCTAGCAGGGCAGTGCATGTGGGTCAAGAGGAAGAGAAGGAAAGTCCAGAGGGCAAGGGCCAAGATAACGAGAGGTCAGGAGGACCAGGATTATGCAATAGCCTAAAGAAGGTGGAAGAGACAGGGCATTTGTCAAGTGGGAAGACCAAGAATTCAGAGTACATTGGGACAGAAGGAAGCAATATGTGGGTGGCCAAGCTGTGTGGGAGCACTGGGAGGGAGAAGGGAGGGGGCCCGGCGGGTAGCAGGGCCCCCAGGGCAGGGCTGCTGACTTGCCTGGGGTGTTCCGGAGCACAGTCCGCCGTGGCCACAGCCTACAAAGAGAGAGGGAGAAGCAGCGCTGAGCGCGGTAGGATGGTGTGGCAGGGTTGGCTGGGTGGGAGTGGCTGGCCAGGCCAGGCAGGAGGCCAGGAGGTCCCTGGTGGGCACTGCCCCCCGGGTCCGCTGCTGGGGGGGAAAGGGAAGAAGGCTCTGGTTGGACATGGGCCTGGCTAGCTCCTTACCTCTCAGGAAGTTAAGCTCCGTCAGCAGCTTCATCTCACGCCCCACATCCAGCTGACAATGGCGGAAGGAGGAGCTGGCAGCTGGCCGGAATGTCTGCAGGGCCTCAGTGGCTCGGGCAATCCTAGAATGGGGCAGACAAGGGTCAGGCATGGCCAGGCGGGCAACAACCCCTCCTCAGGACCATGCCCTGCCTACCCCTAGAGCCTCGCTCTCTGCTTCAGTTCTCTACCTCACTCCTCAGAAGACACTAGCATCAGTCTGACCACATGAAAATTCTTGGGGCTCCAGCTCTCCACCTGCACATTCTATAATCACTGTTGTCCTAGGCACTAGCTACACCCGTGATGCCCACCTCCCTGGAGCCTGCACCTTTGTACCACGTCCCTCAGTACCTGTTATGCAGCTGTTTGGCTGCTTGCACAAAGCAAGGCTGATCTGTTTCCTTAAGGACTTCCTGGGCATAACCCACCAAACCCGAGCCATCCAGCAGGCTCTGATGTTCGTGAATCTGGGCGCTGAGCCGTGATAACCGTTCTTGCTGGCACTCTTCGATGGCCTGCAGCAGTGAGGCCCGCTTCTCTTCCAGCACAGCCCCTAGTCCCCGAACCAGCTGTGACACCTCCTCCTTCGCCTGCTGACCACTCACCTGTCCAAGGAGCAACACCCAAGGGATGAGTGACTGAACTGTCTTCTTGGAGGCAGCAGTACTCGTACCTAAGATGTCATGCCACACTATCCTAGGGAATCTGGGCAAATTTAACCTAACCATCTCAATTGGGCCAGGGTCACGGCAAGGCACGTACACCGCAGGTGTGGTCACCTCCTGATCATTTGTGCTAACTTTCCTGAGTGCTACACCATGTAGGTGAGAGGGGAGAGAGGCCCCTTCTATTTCCTAGATTTTTGGTTTGATCTAAGAAACCAGACTAACACAGGAGAAAAGTACAAAAGTCATATTAATTCGATATCTACTTGGGGGATCTTTTAAAATGCATTTTTATTATTTTATGTGTACAAGCGTTTGCCTGTATGTATGTATATACACAAGTGTGTGTCTGGTACCTGTGAAGACCAGAAGAGGGCATCAGATACCTTGAAACTACAGACAGTTGTGAGCCACCAAGTCAGTGTTCTCTGGGAGAACAGCCAGTGCTCCTAGCTACTGAACCATCTTTCCAGCCTTTTCTTGGGGATCTCTATAAGAGACAGGGTTTCATGTAACCCAGGATGACCTTGAACTTGCTGTGTAGGGAGAGATCCCTCTACTTCAATTTCTCAGTCCTGGGATCATTGGGTAAGTCATCGTGACCAGCTTAATTTAAAAAAAAAAGAAGAATTAATGCCTGGTGGTGGTGGTGCATGTCTTTAATCCCAGTACTCAGGAGGCAGAGTCAGGAGGATCTCTGAGTTTGAGGCCAGCCTGGTCTAAAGAGCGAGTTTCAGGACAGCCAGGGCTACACAGAAAAAAAATCTGTCTTGAAAAATTAAAATAATAACAATTCAGGTGCTGGAGAGAGGTTAATAGCAAATATTGCTCCTTCAGAGGACCCGAGTTCAATTCTTAGAATCTATGTAAGATAGCTGAGCCACCTTCAACTACAGCTCCAGGAGATTGAGTTCCTCAGGACTCCATGGGCACCCTACACACATAGCATACACTCATAGAGACACATATGCATAACACATGATTAAAATTTTTTAAAAATTTTGAAAAGGTTACATTTTTAACTTAAATAATTTATTTAAATGTTTTTTTTTTGGTTTTTCGAGACAGGGTTTCTCTGTAGCTTTGAAGCCTATACTGGAACTAGCTCTTGTAGACCAGGCTAGCCTCAAACTCACAGAGATCCGCCTGCCTCTGCCTCCTGAGTGCTGGGATTAAAGGCGTGCGCCACCACCGCCCGGCAAATTTATTCAAATTTAATTTTGCCAGTTTTGTGTTTTATTTGTGGTGATTTGGGGCCTTGACCATGTATTAATGCAGCAGGTATACCCAGTCTTTCAACACATTTTTTATAAAAAATCTTGATTTCATTTATCTGTGTGTATGCCTGTGTGAGTTTGTAAGCACCACGTGTGCAGCAGCCCAGAAGGAGCTGGAGGTCAGGTGGTCATGAGCTGCCGTGTGGGTGCTGGGACTGAGCCTGGCTCCTCTGTAAGGACAGTAAGTGTTCTCACCTGCTGGGTCATCTCTCCAGCCCCCTTTGCCCTTTGTGATAGAGATGCGTGTGCTCACCACTGAGCCTCACTGTCAACTCTAGAGCGATGCACTTGGGAAGAAGTGATGTGATAAATGAATACATGGGCTGACAGCCATGTTGCTAAGAGACCAAGGGGGAAAGCCCCAAAACTAGGGGAAAGTAAGAGCTGCTTTAAATAGTTGGTTATTTGGGTACATTGAAGCCTCAATACCAGCATCTGGCAAACAAGATTGTTTGGCTTTAGTGAGTCAAGGAGAGCCTTCTCCGAAGAACTCTTCTATCTTGATGCACATCAGGAAATACAGCAAAGAGCTCCTCAAGGGACTGCAGCTTGTAGTCATCATTACACTAATTGGCCATATTTTGCCTTAGCTCTTTCATAGTCTTAATCGCTCTCTTTTCTTTCTTTCTTTTTTTCTTCTTTTGCAACAGTGTTTCCCAATAGCTTTGGAGCCAGTCCTGGAACTCACTCTGTAGACCAGGTTGGCCTTGAACTCACAGAGATCCACCTGCCTCTGCCTCCTGAGTGCTGGGATTAAAAGCGTGCACCACCACTGCCTGGCTATAATTAATTAATTAATCTCTTAATGTCTCCACCAAACAAGAAAGGCCATGATTGCTCTAATGTCCACTTCTGGATTACACTAGCTATGGCGCACTGGTGGCTATACCACCATTTATCATCCATTCCTACCTCAGCTAATTCAGACAACCGTGCAGAAGCTGTTTGTGCCTCACCTGACCCCTAGTTGTAGGGTTGTATTCATGCTAGGCTGAACCGAGGCGCATCTGAGCTTCTTAGCCCCCAGCTGTGGCACTCCTACCCCCATTGCAGCCCTAGCTACAGCCTAAGCCCGGGCACTGGTGTGCTTGCCAATGAAGTTTAACCAGAGCCTCCACCCACACACATCTTCCTCCTGTGGGCTCTGAACTGGCAAGGCAAGGGGGGCATGCCATCCAAGCAAGATCCGAGGCACACATCCACACCTTTCCTCACCTCAGTATGCCTGATGGTCTCTTCCAGCTCACAGATCTGGGTCTGTACTGTGTCCTGGTTTCCCAAGATGTATGCCAGGCTCTTTGTCAGTTTATCCTAAGGGCAAAGAAGGAGGTGGGCATTATCCTGACTCTGCAGAGGCAAGTAATTAGGAGGGGTGTGCGGGTGTGTGTTAGTGCTGGGGCCGAGTAAGTAGGGGTCTTTACCTTGAGGGCCTGGTAGGCACTGAGCACTGGAGTGATCTTGTGTCCACTGTGGGTGCGCCGTACCCTGCAGAGTTGACACACCAGTCGTTGGCATGTCTTACAGTAGTGAGTCACCTCTTCCTTGTGGTCTGGACACATCAGACCCTAGGGGCACAAAGGACAGTGAAACAGCCAGCGGTGTCTGTGAGCCTGCTGACCTACCAGCAATTGGTTACCCTCCTCCAGCATTGAGAGGGAGGGGAGTGGAAATAGCGGTGGTGCTCCATAGTGCCATCTGGTGGTGGATACTGGCATTAAAACACTTCTGAACTGTCCAATGTCCACTTCACTGGCACTGCTCTCCCCTCTACTTCACACCGATATGTACGCAGTAGTAACAACAATGATGGTAATTAATATAACCCTGTAGCTCATCTTTGTTCATGGTTGTACCCAATTTCTAGAATAGCAGCGTCCTACACATAAACAACTTTTTGTTGTTTTTTCGAGACAGGGTTTTTTCTGTGTAACAGTCCTGGCTATCCTGGAACTCTATTTGTAGACCAAGCTGGTCACAGATTCACAGAGATCTGCCTGCCTCTGCCTCTCGAGTGCTGGGACTAAAGATGTGTGCTACCATTGCCTGGCTATACACAACTTTTTTTTGAGATAGAGTTTTCCCCGTGTAGCCCAGGCCGACCTTCAACTTCCAAGTCTCTTGATTTAACCTTCCAAGTGCTGGGAATTCAGGTATGTGCCACCATGCTTGGCCAGATAACACTTTTTTAGGCAACAACATCTCCTGCAATGCTATCAACAGTCTTTCGGGTATAGATATCGCAGGTAGAGTCTCTCATCTGTGTGCAGCAGATGAGATGAGTCATGCACAAATGGTCAGTGAATGTTAGGGACGGGCCGTTAGGTGGCCAGAAGGGACAATGCATGTCCAGTACTCAGGAAATGGAGGCAAGGGGCTTGCCATGAGTTCAAGGCTAGTGTGGGCGATATAGCAAGGCTCTGTCTTTTTTTCCTTAGTATTTTATTTTGAATTATGTGTATGTGTGTGTGGCTATGTGTGGAAATGTGCGTGTGAGTGCGGGTGCCTGAAGAGGCCAGAGGGGTTGTATCCCCTGGAGCTGGGAGTGGAAATTACAGGGAAGCAAACTGGGATTCTCTGGAAGAGCTCTTAAACACAGAGCTGTCTCTCCAGCTCTAAGACCTGTCTGTCTCTCTCTCACACACACAAACACATGTGTGTGCACACACACTCACACATATACACTATTCACACACATACACACATACTCATACACACACAGACAAAAACTCAACCTGGCCCACCACCCTTTGGAAGCCCAAATGCCAGCCACCTCCAACCATTGGTTCAGTACCACCATGCCCCTCCCACTTCAGACCCTGCAAGAACTGGCTCACCTTGGGGCGGAATGACAGAGTGGGCAGAGTGGGCTCATGCTGGGCCTTCTGAGTGCCCCAGGGGTGGAAGAGTTTGAAGCATTCATTGCAGAAGGTCGCTCTACACTCTGTGCAGCCCTTGGTGGCCTCTAGCGGTGGGGGCTTGCACAACTGGCACAGGATGGCGCCTCCCACGCTCACACTCTGTCGGTACCTCTCCACCACGCGCTCTAGGGTCAGGTTTCGGAAAAGCCCAGAAAGGCCGCGCTCCCCCAGCTCCACATCGCCTTGGCAGGCTGGGCACGGGAATATGATCGTCTGGGGGTGCAAGGCACCCCGCTTCCGCCCAGGGTATGTCCCAAAGCCTGTGGGAGGACCCAGTAGGCAGAGGTTAGAATTACAGCTGACTGGCGGTGGATGGCCTCTGCTCAATTAAAAACTGGACTTTCATTGCATCAGAGCTCAGCCCTAAGTATCCAGGTAAGCAGTAAGTAGTTCCAACCCAGAATGACAGATGCCCCGACCCTCTTCCATCTTTCTGCATTCCCACCCCACCATCCCACAAACCCCAGCCCCACCTGACTTAAGGAGCCGGTCCAAACGATCTGGCTTGGGGAGAGTTCTCCGAGAGAGGCGGGGGCTTCGGGTAGAAGGGGTAGAAGCAGGAGAAGTGGGTTCAGAACTGGGGTCCCCACCATGGCCTAGGTAGCCCTGCTGGCCCAAGACCTCCCGGGCACAGGCCAGGCACACGTTGTGGGTACAAGGCAGCACTAGCGGCTGCTTATACATCTCTTGGCACACTGGGCACAGCAGCTCCTTCTCCATGTTCTTCATGCTTGTCTGTGGAAAGACAGGAGGCTGTGTGAGAGCGAGGACACTCGGGCGTATCTCAGCCGGTCCTTTGGCAGTACGAGCTACTGTTTTGGCCCAGAACCTGCCTTGGTTGGTCCACACACCTTCCTAGCTCTCTGTCTCCTGTTTCTGTTCCCCCTTGGAGAGCTTAAGGCCCAGCACGAAGGTATGGTTGGAGCTCAGGCTTCCCCTAGCATCACGCCCCACCCCCATCACTCCGGATACAGCAGAGCTGGCTGGCAGGCAGGCAGTCCTCCCTCTTCACCTGTCTCCATCCCTCCATCTCTGAATTACCGGCCGGCTTCTGGGATTTATTTCAAGGGCACCACCCATTCTACATCTGGGTGCTGTCCCCCGCCCCTTTTCTTAGCAACCCTTAGGCGCATGACAGCTCCCCGCGGCCAGGGTGCGCTAGCTCTATGAACCAGCTGGGCACTAGCCCGTGGCCACCCCAGCGCCCATCCTCCATTCTTCACTTCTATTTCTTCCAGTATCCCAAAATCAAGCCATTCCTCTTCGCCTCCTATACTCGAGCTCTCCAGCCCATTCTGGTGGAGAAACTGGGCCTGCTGCAACCCTTCGCCCAATCTGGGGGGGAGGGGGAGCGCCCCGCCTACTTGCCCCCTCCCCACCGGAAGTATCCTCCCCCTTTTGGTGAGGGGTCTTCAGGCTATTCCCCACCCCCACACCTCACCTTGGTCCCTCTCTTCGCAGCCATCCCGGTCAGGGGCGCAGCTGACACAAAGGAGGGAGGGACAGGGAGGGAGGGGGAAGGAAGTGGGGGGGAGTAGGGTTGGCACCGCCTCTGGGAGAGCCGGGCACGGGTTGCCATGGCAACCGCAGATTGCACGGCAACTCGCAGGGGGTGGGGGTGGTAGGGTGGGGGATCGGGAGGGGTCCAAATTGGGAACTGCACCTAGGGAAAGCTTTTTCATCATTCACCCCGACATGTCCTCAGTTTCTTGGAAAACATCCAAGCTCACACATGCCCCTTCTCATAACCCTGGTGCACTGCTGGCCGCTGCCCCAAGCCTACCCGCTGGGTCCGGACAGCTTCTCGCTGCCTACACCCCAGCAGACGGGAGTCTTTAGGGCACTCAGCACCCGGCTGTCCCCAGGATCCCTGCACACCTGCATCTCCGCCTTCCCGTCATTTCTGTCTTAACTAGCTCGGTCTCAACATTCCAGACTTTTCCTGGACCCCCACCTGTTCAAGGAGCTGGCTTTCCCCGACCCTCTACACCCCCTCCCTTCCCCTTGACCCCACCTTAACTCACACTGATGCGGACTAGTGCATCCATGATGGAAGTGAAGGTCTGCATATCCTCACCCTCAGCCATGGCCCAACTGTGCCCGCCCGCCCCCAGTGGCCCGACCGGGCTGCTGCTGCGAACCCGGGGCTTAATGCAGGAGCCGGGTTGGGTGTAGGAAGGGGTGGGGAGGGTGAGATGTCATTGCGCATGCTCCAGGGACCTGCCTCGAACTGCGCCCGTCGAGGTAGGGGGTGGGAAACAGTTCTTCCCACGTGGTTCTTCAAAGGCGGTCTAGGGGGTGGCTAACCTGGAAGGGCATTCGAGAAAGGAATCATTCCTTCTATTAGAATCTTTCATTGATCCCTCTTCTTCCTACTCACGTAGAGCAAGAGGCTGATTTCAGAGGAAGACAAACTCTGGTTGAGAGTGCTACATTTTGGGTGGGGCATGTCTTCGGAGATGTTAAGGCAACTAGAGTAGGGCAGGGAGGTCTGAGGAACTTGTACTACAGATGACATAAATAGCAAAGAAGACACAGGTGACTCTAGGCCATGGGGTCATGATTGACCCCATGAATGAGTGCATCTGGTCCTGAGAGGCAGCAGATGCCCCTAGGTGCAGAAGAAGGCTGGAGACCAAGCACGGCGGTGGCTTAGAATGCTCCTCGAAGCACTATTTCCTCCTTGCCGCAAGAGGGCGCTGCGTCCAAGGCGCCTAGAGGAAGAAGTAAAGCGCGTCCACGTTGGCCCCGACGCCTGCGTACAGACACCCGCGTCGGCTTTGGCTCCTCTCTTTCTCTGCCAGAGGCACAGATTGGACCCACGGGCGGGGCGTGATGGGTAACCGGACCGGCGGAATCCCCGGGCTGCCCTAGCGGGGGTGGGCGTTGGGGTGGCCCTCTTTTCCCGGTAGCCTCCGTAAAGCTGACGTGTCCTGGGCGCTGGCATTTCCTCGGGACAGGCGGGAACTTGGGCGTGCGGGGCCGGGGGTTCCTGGAGGTCGCCGTGGGGTGAGGGGAGGGAGTGTGGCTGCAGTACCCCGAGCGCTTGGAAGTGGTTGGCGGACCGAACTCCGGGGTGAATCTGCCTGAAAGTTTGCTTGACTCATTTTCTCATCCCCAGTAGTCGGTACCGGAACCTCCTTGGCGCTGTCCTCCCTCCTATCCCTGCTGCTCTTCGCTGGCATGCAGATATACAGCCGCCAGCTGGCCTCCACCGAGTGGCTCACTATTCAGGGGGGCCTGCTGGGCTCCGGCCTTTTCGTCTTCTCCCTGACTGTATCCTCTCTACGCTGGAAAAGGGGTGGGGGTTGGAGGTGTTTGAACAGAAGATGGGTAGGGGACCGCGTGGGCTTTTGCGTTTGTCCTCCTCCCCAGCCCTGGGCTTTGCTTGTCTCTTACTCCCCAGCCCTGTCTTGATGCAGGAGATTCTCCTTAATTCCCTCAACCCAGGCCTTCAATAATCTTGAGAATCTGGTCTTTGGTAAAGGTTTCCAAGCAAAGATCTTCCCAGAGAGTAAGTGAAACTCGGTAGTTGGTTGAACTCTTTTAACCTGTCCCAGACATGATGCTGAATTTCCCTGTGGTTAGATGGTACCGGAGAAATATGTTTGCTAAAACTGTCTTGAAGACAGAGTGCTTTTGGATCAAGCATTTTGTCCAGCTCCTGGCATTGGAACTGGAAGAGAAGCACAAAGACAAAAAGAAGAAAGAAAAAGGAAAACCTGGCTTGCTCCCAGGAAAGGTTTCGAGCAAACAGTTAAATTTGAGCTGATGTTTGATAGGCATCCTCAGCAAGGTGTTCTTTGTCCCTGTGAGAAAAGGAAGCAAGACAAGTTCACTGAGGGATTTTGATGTGAAATTGAGCCCGTACTAGGGTTCTCTTGAGGGGATTGTGAAGGCGGTACTTTCTGGGATGTTACTGATAAATGATAGCAGGACTCCCAACCAGAGGAGAATAGAGATCACTGTTAGAGCTCTCTCTTTTTCCTCCTCCCCTTGAACAATGTAGCCAAGGATGACTTTGAACCCTTGAACTGCTGACCCCCCGGCCCCACCCAAGTGCTGGGATTAGCACCATCTCGGGTAGTTGATGTGCTGCTGGTATGGAACCCAGGGCTTCAAGCAAGATAGGCAAGAACTCCACCAGCTCCACATATCCAGCCCTGATAGATCAATTTTTGGTAATCCTTGTTAGATGGTTCCTGTAAAGATAACTATTTAATATTAAACTTAAAATTAAATATTTAACTATTTGTGGAGAATTAAGTTCACAAACCAAAGTTAGCATCAGGACGAAATCGCTTCTGGAAAGCCACACACTTCGAAACTAGCAATTGCAGTCGTGTGAAAAGGTTGACCCAGGGGCTGGAGAGATGGCTCAGTGGTTAAGAGCATTGCCTGCTCTTCCAANCCCTCTTCTGGCCAGCAGACATACACACAGACAGAATATTGTATACATAATAAAAATAAATAAATATATTTTAAAAAAAAAGAAAAAGAAAGGTTGACCCAGTAACACTGACCGGTCATCGCTGTCCACAGTTCCTCATCCTCGCCGTTGCGGTTTCCAGAACTTCTGTCTCTTAGACTTCACTCCACATCTACCATCGCTATTTTCTGAAAGACACCGTTGTCGGGGGACAAAATCCTTGTCTTTCTTTGCCTTCCCTGCTGGCTTCAGATGGGCAGGTGGAGCCTCTTCACCCTTCTGCCCTCTAACCCCCTCCTGTCAGGCCTTAGGTCTCTTTCTAAATAATGGGAATGAGCCTTGCTCTCCAAGCCTTGCTAGTACATTTTATTTTATTTATTAATTTGCTTTTGAGGCAGGATCTCACTGTTGTTTTTTTTTATTTTTTATGATTTATTTATCTTTATGTGCATTGGTGTGAAGGTGTCAGATCCCCTGGATCTGGATTTTCAGACAGTTGTGAGCTGCCATGTGGGTGCTGGGAATTGAACCTGGGTCCTCTGGAAGAGCAGTTAGTGCTCTTAACCGCTGAGCCATTTCTCCAGCCCCCTCACTGTGTTGTCTTGAATTCCTGGGTTTAAGGGTCCTTCTGCTTGAGCTGTGTAGGCATGTACCACTGTATTCAGCTTCCTCTTGTTTTGGGGAGGGCACGGGTTTTGTTTTTTTGGCGGGGGGGAAAATGGCTAGGAAGTTAAATGGGATGTGGAGCAAAGCTAGTAAAACAAAAAACAAAACTCCAGATCTTACTTCCGTGTTCTGAACAATGTTAAGGCCTTCTGAACTCTCGACTTTTATCAGGACATTTCTTTGCTTTTTTGTTTTTGATTTTTTTTTTCAAGACAGGGTTTCTCTGTGTAAACCAGACTCCCAGAGCTCCGCCTGCCTCTGCCTCCCGAGGGCTGGGATTGAAGGTGTGCCCACCGGGACGTACCTTTTCCAGCATGCTTGTTCTTGCCTCCGCAGCCCTCCTCTGCTTGCTGTTGGCGCTCTTTGCATCTGGCCTCATCCACCGCGTCTGTGTCACCACATGGTATGTAGCTGGTGGCTGGGAAGGGGTACGGGGCTCCTGTCTCTTGTTACCAGATCCCCTGTGATGTCGCCAGTCCTTCCGTTTTCTCATTTTTGTTCTTTCCTGATTTCCCCCACTGAAGCCTGAGCTCTGTCCCTGAAACTTGTGTCTGCCCTGCTAGCAGCCTAGTGATGTGCTGTCTTCTTTTTATCCTGTAGCTTTGTCTTCTCCATGGTTGGCCTGTACTACATCAACAAGATCTCCTCCACTCTGTACCAGGCAACAGCGCCAGTGCTCACACCAGCCAAAGTCACTGGCAAGGGCAAGAAGAGAAACTAACCCCAAGTGACGAATAAAGTTGATTCTTTGTAGTTCTGTCTGCGAGCACTGATAACTTGTAGACCTCAGCTACCAGTGCCTGAGCTTGGCCGGCCCTGCACTGCCCTCTGCTTACCAGAGAGCCCCTGTGGAAGAAGATGCAAATGGGATTCAAGGTGTTAACCTGTGGGGAGAGGCTAAAACACAGGAAGGGCTGTCTTCCCGAATCACAGTAGATTTTTAATATTGATTGATTGATTGTGTGTGTGTGTGTGTGTGTGTGTGTGTGTGCATGCGAGCTGTAAGGTGGCAGTGTCTTCTTCAAAGCCAGGAAAGATCTTACAATGGAAGTGAACCCCTTAACTCCTAGACTGTGGGTTCCACATGGGCTCTTACTCCAGCTCCCATACTGAG
Source organism: Ellobius talpinus (assembly GCA_001685095.1). Taxonomy (NCBI): domain Eukaryota; kingdom Metazoa; phylum Chordata; class Mammalia; order Rodentia; family Cricetidae; genus Ellobius; species Ellobius talpinus. The sequence goes on along the minus strand of LOJH01000529.1, from coordinate 26,445 downwards.
AAATGAACTTCTGTCCTTCTCGTGAGCAAAGGACCCTGGATCCTTTTGCAGCAAGCTGGGAGGTGGGAGTCTCACACTGATGTTGCTCTCCTCATCCATCTGTTCTACTCTAGCATTGGCCAAGTGCCTGTGTTTACAGACCCGAGGCTAGTCTCCAGCCCTTGCCTCTTCGCTCTGCTTTTCCCCCTTTATCTTTTGTCCCAGATACTGGGAAATTCATAAGTTTTCTCTGAGTATATCGAGGAATAGCCAGACCACTAGCCTCAGCCAGTCTTGATGGAGATGAAGCACGTGGCCCTCGGATTGTGTTCTGCGCTGTCATGAGAAGCAGCTCTGTCCAGAGTGCTTGTCCTTTAGGCCACCAAGGCTCCTCTTTCTGGGTGCTGTAGGCTTTAGAGAACACACATCTTGGTCACTTTTGTGTGCTCGCTAGTGCCTGATAATGGAAAGTAGGTTGGTTGAATGAAAGAACTTGTCCTCCAACCCTTCTAAGAAGGACAAAATTCTATTTTTTTAGACACACCTAAAAGTTAGAGGATAAGGTTCAGTTAAGATGAAAGTGTCAAAGGGGTTCTGAGGGAGGGTTAGAGGCCACCCTACCCTGTCCCCGTCTACACAAAGTGCCTGCAGAGGGCGCTATGAGCTCATCTGTCCTGGACACCTAGGCAGCGCACTCCCTGCAGATTGTCCCTAAAAGGCCGCTAGGGGGTGCTCTAGGTCTTTGGAAGCGAAGGGTCCAACCACCCTCCTGGGAGGGCAGAAATCTCCCTTCCTAGCCTTGGGCTGGGAGTGGGTCAGAGATTTCGGTAGAGATCTCAGTCTTCCTGAGCGTGGAATTCAGGCTCCTGGCTCACCTAGTGAGATGGCAGGGAAGTCAGAGGAATGTGAGGTGGGGGGTGCTGTCCATAGGTCCTGGGTCTGTGGAAAGCTGGATGGTTCTAGATCTTACTGTCAGACTTTGACTTTCTCCTTACCTGGAGTGGGAGCAGTGGGTAGGGCACATACAGCCCTGGGGTAAGGCTTCCTGAGTATCCAGAGGCTTCCAGCTCGGGTGGAGCCAGGCAGACAACATCACTTCTATGGCTAGGGGAGTGAGGGGAATAGCAGGGAACAGGTGTCTTAGCAGTCAGTGCTAAGGGATCTAGCCACCTGCTACCACCCACCATGTAGGACCAGGGGCAGTATGTGCCTCGGGAATAATGACCCATCCCTCAGGAATGGGTGGATTTACAAGGCAGGTCGGCGCCAATAGCAGCTTTATACTCAGCCTATCTGTGGTGTCTAGTTGTAGGCTGTGCACAGCTGACCTGCCAATTAACCCAGGCAGGGATATCATGGCCTCTAATCATCATTAGGTAAAGGGCCTGAGGACACGGTGGCTTCCAAGACCTGAAGGTCAAAGAGGCCAAAGAACCTGGGGCACGGGGGACTCTGCTTTACCCTGGAGGCAGTAGACCTGAGTGAGAGAGGGGCATCCCCCTGGAGGACAGAGGGAGCCAGATGTTTCCTCCAGTTCGCTCACACGTGGCAGTGACACCCTCAGGCACCCGCCACCAACTCCGGAAACAGGAGTAAATAATACGTGGGCGGAGTCGGTGTAGCCTGGCCCCGGAGGCCTCTGGCTCCTGACCTGAGGTGCTCCTTGGAGTCAAAGGTGATCCCACCCTCCAAGAAGGCAGTGGGACATTGAGTCTGAGGCGAGTAGGCAGGGCTGGCCTCCCAGCATGAAGAGTGCCTGGCATTTAGGACATGCCAGTGGGACAGGGCGGGACCCGGGGGCGCCCAGGGCAGGCAGGAGGGCTAGTCTGCGCCAGGCCTTGGCTCCAGCCCTTTCCGCCCCTTATTGTCCTTGGTGAGAACCGGACACTGTCCTTTTCCCACTGCCCCCTGCCTCCACAGCTCTGCTCCCCAGGGCCTCTGGAAGGATGCTGGGAAACACCAGAGGGCCAGAGACTCACAAGGACAGAGGTGCTGAGAGACAGAGACAGATGGACAAGGGAAAGGGTTCAGTGAAAGGCACACAAAGTTCATTGTGAAGTCACTGGGGGGCAGGCTCTGTGGGAACCCTGATAGAATGGGAAAAACTGGCAGCCCTGTCTTCCTTGGGGGACTCCAGCACTGTAATCTGGGCAGCCCTTGATTTAGGTTCCAAATACTGCTGCCTCCTTAGCCAGCAATGGCCAGAGCCCCAAGGCAGACAGCCCAGGTACTTAATTGTTCTCTTTAGGTACATTTCTTTGCCTTCCTTCAAGGGAAATGGAAGTTTCTGGGGGTTCAAGGGCCAGAGCCAGGATCCACCCCTTCCAGGGCTTAGAGCCAGTTGGACTTATTAAAGTTGTGCCATAAATGCTACTTGGTTGGGTTCCTGCAGAAACAGAGAGAGAAGCTCCTAGTTGGCCATAGAGTCAAGCATTCTCAATATCTATAGCAAACAGCTATAGGCCAACTACTGGTAATGGAGACTTCAAAGCTTCCCCTTGGGCTCCCAGGGACTGCCACACCCAGCTAGCCTCTTGGGCACTAGGCCTGGACAGGGTGGGAATTGTGGCCCACAGGTCTCAGCAGCTTCTCCCTGGGATTCAGATCCTTTGCCAGTTGGAGATCCAGGTTCCTGTACCTATAGAGGTTCCAGCTGCAGCTGGAAAAACCAGGCACGTCTCTACTAAACAAATTCATGTTTTTTTCCTGTATGGAGTGTGTATGGTGTGCACACATGTATGCATATTCACATGTATGTGGGTAGGTGGTTGTGCACATGTATGCATGCAAGGGTGGAGGCCCAATGTTGAAGTCTAGTGCCTTCCCCAGTCTCTCCTACCTTTTTACTAAGATAGTCTCTCACTGAATCACTGAAGCTAGAGGTCAGACTCCCAAGTCAAGCTAGCCAGCTTGCCCTGGGAATCCCTTGTCCCTGTGTCCCGGGAGCTGGGACTGCAGGAGGTTTTTAAATGGGTTCTAGAAATCTGAATCCTGTCCTCACACAAGCCCTTTCTCCACTGAGCCATGTCCCTAGCTCAAAGTGAACAGTCTTTAGCGCTGTGTTCCAATTGCGCTGCCCATGCAATTGTTCAGGATTTATAGAAAGTCCCATGATAGAAACAAGACTCCTGTTTTATCCCTTCAAGGTCTGTGGTAATGGCATACTGGAGTCATTGGGCTATTCTGTGTTTTGTATCTATGCGAACTCAGAAATCCCTTCTTTCTTTGTCACTGTAGTAACTGTGACTTTAGCTACGCTGGAAAATAACACCAGAAATTTTAGTTGGAGGCCCCTGGAGGCAATAAAGCCTAAATCAATGGCTTTCCTAACCTGTGAGGAGGAAGCCTCGCGGTCCCCTGAGAGCTTCTCACACTTCGAGACATCTGGGAAAGGAAAGTAGGGGAGGTCTCAGTGCAGGAGGCAGAGGCTCCACTGTCTACTTAGGGAACCTGGGGAGCAGGATTGCTGTCCCCGATTCTATGGAGAGGAGCTGTACTCTTTGTATCTGTGGAGAGTTGCCTTGAACACTGACCTCAAGCTATTTCAAGGGATTTCTAGGGCTGGAGTGAGGCTCTCAGCATGAGACTAGCAGGAGTGAGCATTTAGGATACCACCCCTTCCTGCCTGTTCCTAGGCTGTGCTCCAGGCCAACATTAGATTTGTAGCCAGTGTGAGACTAGAGAAAGGACACTTCTTGATTCTGTTGTCACTGTTAATCTAATTTGTGTGTTTGCCAGTGTGTTTTTATGTACACCATGTGTGTGCCTGGTGCCTGCAAAGGTCATAAGAGGACATTGAGGCCCCTGGGACTGGAGTTACAGATGGTTGTAAACCACGATATGGATGCTGGGAGCCTAACCCAGGTCCTCTGCAAGAGCAACAAGCACTCCTTCCCCTGAGCCCTGAGCTGTGTCATGTTTCCCTAGCTCTTGCTGGGTTTTGTTGTTGCTGTTGTTGTTGTTGTTTTTTTGAGACAATATCTCATATATCCAAGGTTGGCCTTGAATTCCTTATGTTGCTAAGAATGATCAACTTCTGATCCTCTTACCTGCATCTCTCCAGTGCTGGGATTGCATGTGGACCACTGTGCCCATGGATGTCGAACCAGGGTCTCATGCGCAGTGGCAAGCACTGAACCCACTGAGTTACATCCCTAGCACCAAGAGCTACAACTTCAATCAGACAGCTCTGAGATGTAGTTTGAGCTTTGAGATGTAGCTGAGCAGGTGAGTGTCAGGGGCAAACTGAGTGACTTCCCCACGCTTTTGACTCCTTGACTGTAAAATGAGGCTAATCATAGCTACCTGGATTATAGTGTTAAAGACTTGAATTAAATCCCGTGGGAAGCCTTGTAGCTGAGAAATGTTTGTCTCTTAGATGATGACAACAGCTGTTTTGGTGAGGGTAGCAAGGTCTCACATGATAGACAAGCACTTCAACGCTGAGTTACAGACCCATCAGGAATGTATTTTAGATGAGATTAACTTATCTTTAAAAAAAAGGGGGGGTACCAGAGAGACAGCTCAGTGCTTGCACTCAGGGTGAAAAACAGGGTTCAGGTCCTTAGAACCCACAAAAAATGCCAGGTGGGTGTGGTAGCCTGTCTGTGATTTCAGTCTTAGTAGGTGGGGACAGGGATCCCCAGAGCAAGCTGGAGAGCAAGACTAGCCGCATAGTGAATTCTGGGCTCGAATGAGCAATGCTGCCTCAAAGAAGAAGGTGGAAGAGCAGTAGAGGGTGATTCCTGGCATCATTATCTACACACATACACACATTTACACATGAACACATCCATGCACACAGACACACATGAAAATGGAAAAAGGAAAAAATTAGAGGAGGCCTGGGTGTAGCTCAGTGCTAGAACACAACCTAGCACGCAAGAAATCCTGGGTTGAACCCCAGTTTTAAAAACATGAGACTGGTAGGATTTTGAGTAAAGGCTGCTGTTATGTTGTGGATAAGCTTCGTCAGCTTGTTAGGACAAAAGACGGGCCTTTCTCAGCACGAGGGGACGAGCAGCGCACACCCTTCACACTGAACTGAAATCATGGATCTATCCTGGTCTCCAGCCTGCTGGCCCACCTTCAGGCTTTGGACTTGGCTGCTTCCACAATTGCTGAGCCAATTCTTTAGAATCAGTCTATCAGTCCCTTTCTCTCTGTCATTGGTTCTCTTTTGTGGGAGAACCCTGACTCATACACTGTTTTCACAAAAGGAAGGAAAGGCTAAAGTAATCTGCTCACAACTACACAATCTTGGGACTGGCAGGGCAGAATGCTGTCAACGCTCACACTCGCTGTTCCCATGCCCAGGGCTCCCCCGCCCCCAATTTAAACATTTTAAAAAATTTAAATTACATTTATTTATTTTAAATGTATTTATTTTTATTTTATATGCCTTGGTGTTTTACCTGCATGTGTATTTGTGTGAGAGTGTCAGATCTTGGAGTTACAGACAGTTGTAAGCTGCCATGTGAGTGTTGGGAATTGAACCTGGGTTCTCTAGAAGAACAGCATGTCTCTTAACCATTGAACCATCTCTCCACAGAGATCTGCCTCCCTCTGCCTCCCAAGTGCTGGGATTAAAGGCATGCACCACCACCACCTGGTCAGTAAAATGCATTTTAAAATTACATTTGTTTGTGTGTGCTATGGCATGCCTGTGGAGAATAGAGGACTAACTGGGAGTTGGTTCTCTCTTTCCACTGTGTGGGTCCCAGGAACAGAATTCAGGTCATCAGGCTTGGGGCCAAGCACCTTTATTTACTGAGCCATCTCACCCGCCCTTTTCCCGCTTCCCTGAGATGGAGTCTTACTATCTAATACTAGCTTGCCTGATGCTTGCTGTCTAGCCCAGGATGGTCTCAATCATGTGGCAATCATGTGGCAATCCCTTGTCCTTAGCCTTTTTTTATTTTTTAAATTTATTTATTTATTTATTATGTATACAATATTCTGTCTGTGTTTATGCCCGCTGGCCAGAAGAGGGCACCAGACCACATTACAGATGGTTGTGAGCCACCATGT
>LOJH01000529.1:0-16493 GCA_001685095.1 Ellobius talpinus | reverse complement strand
ACCTCTGGAAGAGCAGGCAGTGCTCTTAACCGCTGAGCCATCTCTCCAGCCCAAGAAGTATCTTTTATTCCCAGCACTTGGGAGGCAGATGCAAATGAATCTCTGAGTTTGAGGACACCCTGGTACTGGAACATTTAGCACTTGTTTATTTCAATTCTGATTGGTCCTCCACAGGACCACTTGGTCTGTGGCTTTTCCTGATTATTTTAAGGGTGAGGCCCAGTCCCAGCATTGTTAGTTGGCAGCCTGTCATGGCTGCAGTAATGTTAGGCCACGTCAATATGAGGTTGAAATCTAACTTAACCTTCTTTTTAAATAGTAAACTAGTTGCAGATGTACTTGTTTTGTTTTTGGTGCTGGGGAGTGAACCCAGGGCCTGTCACACCTCTGCTTCCATGGTGACTGAGCCACACCTCTAGTCCTGCAGAGGTTCCCCCAACAAACCATCTTCTTAGCCAAATTCTAGCTCTACTGTGATAAATTGGGATGCTGTTCATTCAATTTCTTCCCCCTTTTTATTTTTCTTTAAATCCATTTATTTATTATGTATACAGTGTTCTATCTGCATGTACACCACCTGGAGGCCAGAAGAGGGCACAAGACCTCATTACATATGGCTGTGAGCCACCATGTAGGTGCTGGGAATTGAACTCAGGACCTCTGGAAGGGCAGGCAGTGCTCTTAACCTCTGAGCCATCTCTCCAGCCCTCTCTTCCCCCTTTTTAAAGATTTATTTTTAGTCGGGTGGTGGTGGCACACACCTTTAAACCCAGCACTCGGGAGGCAGAGGCAGGTGGATCTCTGTGAGTCTGAGGCCAGCCTGGTCTACAAAAGCTAGCTCCAGGACAGGCTCCAAAGCTACGGAGAAACCCTGTCTCGAAAAATCAAAAAAAAAGAAAAGATTTATTTTTATTTTATGGTTACTAGAAGTGTTTTGCTTATAGGTGTGTCTAGACACCACCTGCCTGCAAGTGCCTTCAGAAACCTGAAGGGAACATGAACCTCTGGAACTGGAGTTACAGAGACTTTTAACCACCATGTGGGCGCCGGGAACAGAACCCTGGTCCTCTACAAGAGCATGAGTGCTCTTAGCCACGAGCTGCTTCTCCAGCTCTCTCCTCTCCTTTTCTCTCTTCCCCTCCCCTTCCTTCCTCTCTTCTTTTTCTTCTTTCACCTGTTTTAGGCTGGCCTAACACTCCTTTGTACCTAGGTCGACCTTGAACTTCCGATTCTGCTTCCTCTCTCCCAGCGCTGGACTGCCGGGCACTGGCCACCACACCCAGTTTATAATCCCCCCCTTCTCATTCTGTTGTATTGACTTGGTGAGGGGCTGTGTTTCAGTGGTGACCTCTGGAGTCAGATTGTCTGGGTTGTTTTGTTTTCCTCAAGTGCCTAACAGAGGCAATGGTGGCACGTGTTTCCACGCTGCTGTGGCGACTGGATGAGCTCAGGCCCGTTCAGCACTCTCCATGGTACTGGGCACCCGGCAATCCATTGGTGAATGTCTCCTGCTCTGATCCCTGCCTGCCCATTCCTGTGCCAGTGCAACAGCGGGGCGATCTCCCAGAGTGCCCGGCACAGTAGTCCCTCTGCTATCTAACGACCTTGGGCACACTATGTCCCTTTTTATATTCTGTCTCTCAGTATCTTTATTCACATATGGAGAGTGGATTAGAATACAGTCTATGAATTCCATAAAGATATTAACTATAAAACCTGCCAAACTGAGGGGCTGGCCCGGGGTAGTGCAGCTGCTGCGTTTGCAGAGGCCCTGCATTTGGTTCCCAGCACCCATGTCAGGCAGCTCACAACTGATTTGAATTCCACTCGAGGGGACCCAACACACTCTTCTGGACTCTGCAGGTACAGAACGCTTGCGGCACACGCACACACACACAAACACACACACGTAGAAATGAAATTAATTTTTAAAAATATTTATTTATTAATTATATATACAGGGTTATTCCTGCATGTATTCTGCAAGCAAGAAGAGGGCACCAGATCTTATTACAGACGGTTGTGAGCCACCACATGGGTGCTAGGAATTGAACTCAGGACCCCTGGAAGAGCAGTTAGTGCTCTTAACCTCAGAGCCATCTCTCCAGCCCTTACCTAGATTTCCAAATAACATATGGTTATATGATTATTTTTCCTTCTTTCCAGTTTCTTTTATTTTTTATTTTTGGTGATATTAGAGATTGAAACCAGAACTTTGTGCCTGCTGGCATGGTCTCCTAATCGACTCCAGACCATAGAATGGGGATCTAGCTGTCATTAATCCTCATTTTTCTAACATACTTCCCTATCTTACCTTTTAAATTTCAATGTATTCTAATTTTTAGCTAAATTAGCAATCAATTTTTACATTGTTATTGGTGTGAAAAGTGAGCTCAGGAGGAATGTAAATAGTGCTAGCCTGGGATATATAATGAGTATCAGGCTAGCCCAGTCAGAGCTACAAAGCAAGGCTATTTAAGAAAACTTAAAAGAAAATGAAAGAAAGAAAGGAAGAGGAGAGAAAGATGAAGAGAGCCAGAGGAACAGTGGGTCAGCTCTGAGCCTCCATCTCCTAGAAATGTCAGAGAAGCAACATGAAGGCTCACCAACCTGCCTAAGTCTCACCAACCTGCCTAAGTCTCACCAACCTGCCTAAGTCTCACCTGCCTAAACAGGACCACACGAGCAAACACGCTAAGACGGAGCAGGGAAAGCTCATGAGGTCTCAACCCGAGACAAAGAGCTACAGGTGACTACGGAACCTTGGAACAGGAGAAACAGCCTTCCCAAATGAGCACGCCAAAGGTCAGTCCTAAAAACAAATACAAGTAACACCACAGTGACTGAACAGTTGTGTTAAACCCAGGAATGTGAACACACACATGCACATGTAACAACAATTAAAGAAAAAGAGGCTGGGGCTCGAGAGGTGGCTCAGAGGTTACGATCATATACTGCTCTTGTAGAGGACCAGTGTTCAATTACTGTCACCCACATGTTTTGCTCATAAACATTGGTGACTCCAAGTCAAAGGGATCTGATACCCTCTTCTTACCTCCTTGGGTATCACACATACACACCACGCAAACACACACAGAAATACACAAGGTGTGGAAGTACATACCGGCACAACATGGATACACATAGAATATAAGTCTAAAAGAATTAAAGAGAGGCCATGCATTTGAAAGAGAGCAATGGAGTGGTTGAGGGGGGAAGTGATATAATTATACTCTCAAAATTTAAAAAACTTAGCTGGGTGGTGGTAGCACATGCTTTTAGCCCCAGCACTTGGGAGGCAGAAGTGGGCAGATCTCTGTGAGTTTGAGGACAGCCTGGTCTACAGACCAAATTCCAGGACGGCCAGGGCTACACAGTGAGACTCCATGTTAGAAAACAAAAACAAACAAAAAGTTTTGAGGCTGAATCAGGAATTTGTGCTAAAACTGTCTCTCTGTAAATTTTGTTTTGTTAATCAAATTCAAGGACACAGGGCTAAGAACCTCCCCTTTCTAAAGTGATAGACACTCACAAACTCCAACTTCGCTATTTGAAATCAGTTGATGGAAACGGCACATCCTACTCTTCTTGCCTGGTAGTCTGAGTAATGTTGGTTACTTTCTTTCTTTTTTTTTAAATAATAATTGCCGATAAACAGTGAAGACTTTGAGAAAGTAATTTTTTTTCTTGTAGACATATTTTCCATTGGGCTGCCAGCTCACAAAAATGATATGGAGACTTATTATTTTTTTAAAAAATATATTTGATATGCATTGGTGCTTTGCTTACATGTATGTTTGTGTGAGGGTGCCAGATCCCTTGGAACTGGAATTATAGACAGTTGTGAGCTGCCACGTGGTCCTCTGGAAGAACAGCCACTGTTCTTAACTGCTGAGCTAACTCCCCAGTCCTATGGATCCCTCTTTGACATACCAAGGTAGTCTGGATTTCCACATCCAGCTAAAAAACTTTGAACAGTGGCTCTTTGAGCATCACAGTCTGCCTTTATCTTCACTTTCTAGTTTCCAAGTGGACCTTCAATCCACTCAGGCCAGTTTCTCTTTTAAATCAGGATCTTCCTTATGTAGCTCCCATTGGCCTTGAATTTGGAATAATCCTCCTGTCTCCTGAGTCTTGGTGTTTTAGGTATGTACCATCTTTTCCTGGCTTAGTCAGGACTTCTTGACACCCCCCCACACTCTTCTGCTTACCTTGAACCCTACAGTATGCTTCAGGCTGCTTTTGGTGACTTGTAATCCTAGCACTTGGAAAGCAGACACAGGAGTATCAAGAGTTCAGGGTCCTTCTCATCTATGTGTTATGTTCTAGGCCAGCCTGGAGTCATTAGCTTCTGTCTCAAAGCAAAACAAAACCCAGGCTGGAAAAATGGCTCAGTAGTTCAGTTCACTTGCTGCAGTTTCAAAGGATCTGAGCACCAATGTCATACAGCTCACAACTGCCTGTAACTCCAGCTTAGGGGATTTGATAGACTCATCTGGCCTCTGCAGGCACCCGAAGGTATATAGCATATGCTCACACAGACACACATATGCACTTTAAACCAAAACAAAGCAGAGATCAAACAAACCCCCTCTTGTTTGGTTTAAATTGGAATTCTAAAGGCAACTCTTTATCTTATCCTGCATTGATCCTTTCTTCTTTTGTTGGGTTCCTCTGGAATCACAGGTATGTGCCATTCCGACCATGACGAGCCTGTTTCTTCCAGATAGGGTCTTAAATTGGAGTTCAAAGTCATCCTAAATACTTAGTAAAATCCTGTTTCAAAATAAAAAGGGCTCAGTGGTAGAGTACTTTCCCAGCAAGCGTGAGACAGTACGTTGATCTTCAGTGTTTGGTGGGAGTGTTGGAAGAATGATTTAATTAAATGAGTGGGGTCTCTGCGCTGGAGAACTGCAACATTTGGCCTATCCTCAAACTTTCCACAAGTCCCAGTCAGTCCAGATCTGGGTGCCCAGGAAAAGCAGCGCAAAAACTCCTCTGGACTTAACCTGCAATTTCCGAAAGAGCCCCCTCTTACCTTCCCGGACCTGAGCGCGGCCGGAAGTGCCCCAGGCGCTGTCCTGAGAACTACAGTTCCCAGAAGGCAGTGCGGAGGAAGAGCAGTAGTAGAAGAGGACTTCCGGACGCTGATGCGGACCTTAACGCGACGCCCAGAGGTACGCTTAGGTGGCGGGCTGAGTGGAAAGGTGGAAGAGGGTGGCAGTGAATGGGAATGCTTGTCAGATGCAGAGCGGTCAATGGTAGAAAGGATCCTCAACCTAGATTCCTCTCCTTGCAGCAACCATGACGAAGTTAACCAAGTGGCTTTGGGGACTGGCGCTCCTGGGCTCTGCCTGGGCTGCCCTGACCATGGGAGCTCTGGGCCTGGAGCTACCTTTCCCTTGCCAGGAAGTCCTGTGGCCATTGCCTGCCTACCTGCTGGTGTCCGCTGGCTGCTATGCCCTGGGCACTGTGGGCTATCGCGTGGCCACATTTCACGACTGCGAGGACGCCGCCCGAGAGCTGCAGAGCCAGATCCTGGAGGCCCGAGCGGATTTAGCCCGCAGGGGGCTACGCTTCTGACACCGTCACCCATTCTGTCCGGACATCCTTCCTCGTTCCCCATTAAAGTGCAGTTTTTAGTTTCTAGCCTTATGTATCTTGTGTATTGGGATTAGGTACTGGGGTTCTATATATCAGAAGTCAAGAAGTGGAGGCAGGAGAGCCACCTTCTCAGGCTTTAGCTTTGCATTTTGGTGGTGTTCTGTCCCCTTCTCAGATCTTTTTCTTTTCTTTTTGAAATAGGGTCTCATGTATCCATGTATCCCAGACATATGGCTGAGGATGTCTTTCTCTACCTCTGCCTGACATCCCTAATTACAGGCAGAGGTTTCATGACTAGATTATGTGTTTGGGGATTAAACCTGCTGGGCTTCAAACATGTAAGCCCTCAACTGAACTACATCCTCAAACCTGTTTTATCTGTTTAGATGGTTTTACTAAGTAGCCCAACTTGGCCTACAACTTGTGTTGCTCAGGCTGCCCTCAACCTTACAGTCCTCCTGCCTCAACCTCTTTGTTTTGTTCGAGACAGTGTTTCTCTGTGTAGCCCTGGCTGCCCCAAAACTCTGTAGACCAGGCTAGCCTCAAAGTGAGAGATCTGCCGGCCTCCACCTTCTGAGTGCTGGGACCACCCGGCTCTGCCTCAACCCTTTAAGTGCTGGGATTATAGGCTTCCCACATACGGCTGTATGTATACCCAATTTCCATTTTTTTATAACCTTCAAGTTTTTGGGTTTTTTTTATTCTTAAACGACCTTCCAGGTCTTTGTGACTTCTAGCTCTGTCAGAGGCCAGTCACACACTCACCTTGTATCAAGTCAGGAAGGCTGAGAATCATGAAGAAAGCACAAACCCTGCAGGCAGGGGTGAGGAACAGTTTATTTTAAGGCACATTCTAAAGATACCACCTCAGCCTCCAAAATGAGAAAAGATAATCTCTTAAAATGCGATTTCACCCAATAGATCCCATCCAATCTATGTAAAGGTCTTTGATCCCTGTAGTTTCAAAATCAACTTTTTTCCTCACAACCCATTGCATCCATGGGATTGGTCAGGAGGACCAGCAGAAACAGAAGCTCTTTTTTGGTATCAAGTGGGCCCTACGGTGTCTGTGGTCAGGTCTGCAGAAGGCGGTATTTCCTGTCGTGCTCTGGGGAATACTTGCAGAAAAGCCCAAGGCGGATCAAGCTGGTAAGGATTCCTGGAAGGTTGGGCACCTGCAATCACAGAGCTGCCATAAAGACAGGAACTGTTTGCTTGTAGACTCCTTGTCCCATCTGGGATCTTCTTACCATGATGTATGGGTCTCTGAGGCGAAATCCATAGATGGACCAGGAGGTGGAGGAGAGGAGGGTGGCAATGGTGAGTGAGAAGGAGAGACGCTGGGTTGATTTAGTCTGAATGATCTTAGCCTAGGGCAGAAATACTCCTGGTTCAGGTTCACATTACTATTCCTGAACCTCTGCCTAGGAATTTCCGTGGAAAAAAGACCCAAATCCCTCTGCTTTTTCACCCAGCCCTCTCCTGCACCCTGCTCACCCACCTCTACTGCCTGGCCTCCTTCCAGGAGCTGGATTTTTTCCCCCCTTAGAATACTAGCCAGTCTCTGGCTAAGGTAGCCTAGCCCTTCTCTCCCCACCTCTTGGCCACCGCACTCACCAAGTCAGCCAGTGGCGAGAGGTACATGCTGATAGTAAAGACACTGCAGAAGAGGCCTAACTGCTGGAGCCGGGCCTCCTGGTCTGGCACCAGAAGCCAAAAGTAGCCGTAGCCCAGGAGAAGGAGCCCCAGCAGGGCCGCAGTCTGCAGGAGCACAGCGTGCTGTGGGGGAGAAGCAGCTTACTTGGGCTGCACCAGAACACCATTTCTCTGGTGGGATTGCTTCGTCCTGTCTTGGTCCATGTTCTAATGGGGAAGTCAGCTTTCACCCCAGCTTCATGCCAGTCTCTGGCACCAGTTACTTGAAGGAAATCTCACCCACACAACACTGGAGGTCTCCAAGGAAGGGAAAGTTCATCTTTTTTCTCCCTCCCCTTTTCATGTGAGCCTCACGTATACAGTAGGAGACAAATGAATGTTTCTGTGATCGAGTGGGAAAGCAGAGCTAATGCCATTCTTAGCCCCTTGCCCCGGCTCTAACTCTAAGGGACCAGAGAAAGTATATAGTCCTCTCTCCCCAGCAATGACACCACTGGGCTAGGGAAGCCACCAGCCTTGTGAGCAAGAGGAGGGTGGGTACCTGTGAGTGCATTTTGTAGGCTTCCTGGGAAGGAGAACCAGAAGGGCCTTCTAAGAAAAGGAAGTAATGCCATCCTACTAGTTTTCCAGGAAACTGTCTGCTCTGCTAACACGGCAGGGCGTGGAGCAGAGGTGGGTGCGAGGGTGGGCCTCTACCTTCTGAGGACTGTAGTGCAGATATGCCAGGATATAAAGAGTCTGAAGCACAGCACCCACGGTATTGACGATGATGAGGGTCCCATCTCCCTTCAAGACGCCATAACTCAGCCAGCCCAGGTTGCTGTGAGGGGAGGGATTATGGTCCAAGGGGCTGAGTGTGTCAGGGGGGTCCCCAGGGATCTCTTGCGCCTCCCTCAGCCTTTCCCATCACAGCCAACAATATTCTCACTTGACATCCGTGGTGAGAAAAGGCAGGAATTGGATGCTGTCCACGCTCCGTGTCCTCTGCATGTGCCTTAGGTCCGAGCTGGAAGGGGACCCAAAGGGAATTGTTAAGAATGGGTCCTCGGTGCTTGTCATCCACCCTGAACGACAAGCAGATCTCCTCCCTCAGGCTGAAGGGCCAGCCTCGCCCTAGCGCCCAGATCATCCAGCCCTATTCCACTTTCATTCTGGGTTCCAGACACAGCCAGTAATTGTAGCCCCGTCTCTTGACCACTTTCCTCTCCTGATATCCTGGTCCTATCTCCAGCCCAGTCCACCCGCGCTCTCACAGGCCAGTGGAGAACATGCCCAGGGTGAATAGCACGCAGGCACCGGAAAGGAACGAGTCTGCCACGCCGCCCGCCTCCATCCCACCAGAGTCGGTTCCCTCTCCCAAAGCTGTGCACTAGCTGTTCAGGTCCAGAGCAGGCGACTGCGAAGCCCCGCCCTCCCCGCGGACCGGCGCCGGAACCCGCCCTCGCCAGAACGGCACCGGAACTGGGGCCTCTGCCACACCAGCGCTGCACGCTGGAGGACTGGATTGGTTCCTAAGCTTCCCCTTCGGATGGCGCTTAATGGTTTTAGTAGGGACCGCGCATTTGTCCCCGACCGGGCCCCTCCTCACACTGCTCACTCCTTGATGACCACCAGCCTCAATGTCTGTGTTCCCACATGACCTTGTATGCTAGAAGGCAAAGACCAGATTTAGTCTTACCCAGTCTTCAGCGCGCCTCCTATTAAGTGCTCCAAATCAGAAACTTGGTTACTCAGCTTTAGGAAGTTTCCCTTGGAAGTTATTAAAATCCTTTTAGCCTGTCCCCTAAATAGCAGGAATTGCCAGGAGTTGCCATCTTTCTTCAGATACCCTTCCTATCCATGGACAACCCTACCCGGCCCCCTGTTCAACATACTCCCTACTGGGAACTTTCCTTCCCATCCGCCCACGCGGCTCTGCTGGTGGGGCTGCGCACATGCTTCAGCTGGCATCTAGTTCCTGACTCACCCAGGCAGCGTGAGTACCTGTATGGTAGCCAAAGCCCTGCCTGCGCTTGAGGCTGAGGCGAGTGTGGTAGAGTGGACAGGAAGGGAAAACATACAGAACGGGGTGCGGAGGGGATCCAGCTCACGACTACAGGGAATTCTGCAGAGCCCTCAGAGGAGGAAACACCTTGTGGCCTGGTAAGAAGCATGTCTTTTTAGAAAGAGAAAGAAGTTAAACCAAGTTGTGTATTTAATCTCCCCCATTCTAGTCATTTACTAATTTTGTCTTTTATTTACTTATTTATTTTGTTATTTGTGAGACAAGGTCTCACACTGTAGCCCAGGCTGGCATTGAAATTTTGACAGTCTTCTTACTCAACCTTCTAAGTGCTGGGATTCCAGGTATGCGTCACGCCATGCCTAGTGCTGCTGAGGAGCCAACTCAGGGCTTACACATACTACGCTAGCACTCTACTTCTTGAGGTGCGTTCCCAGTCCCTTGTTTTTGCTTTTGAGGCAAGGTTTGAGTTGCCCGTGTTTATCTCAAGTTTGCAATCTTCCCCCCTCAGCCAGGAGCATAGCTGGGATTCTAGGTGTGTACCATACCAGCCCAGATTGGGTCCTGCATAGCTCCTGCTGTGGCAGAGTCTAACACACAGTAGGGACTCTGTGATCATGAATCGACATACAGGGGCAGAAAAACATGTCCAAAAAAACCAAAAACATTGCTTTATTATGAATCCAAGAACACTGTATAAAAAAACCCTCCAGTTGTAGAAATGAGCAGACGCAGCACATTTATATACAGACACTGTACATGTGGGCCCTGCCCTTTCAGCTATATTCTACAGACTGTACACATGGGCACTGCCCTTATAGCTATACTCTCAGTATAGTCCTCATGTTGGCACAGCTCCAGGGAATGCTGCCTGAAGGATGGGGAGGATGCAGTCGGTGCCTGGCTACAAACCTCTCTGGCAGCTCAGCAGGTGGAAATCTTGCAGAGATGCTGGGTCAGCCCAAGCATGCTGCCTCTCCTGTACCTGGCTCCCACGCAGGAAGCTGTCTCAAGCTTTCCCTTCAGTTAGTTCATCTGGACATCATAGTTTCCTTGGAAGGGCGTCTTTAGTGTCCAACTGCATGACCTCAGGCCCCCCAGCTATTCTCCCACTGGGCCCTCTAAATGGTCCAGGCCTGCACAGCTTGTTTCTTTGGCTTAAAGGTAAAAATCGCAGGGAAAGGACCTCCCCCTCTCCTTTCTCCATCCCTCTGAAGTGGAGGCAGGAATGGCACAGTCAGGCTGGTTGAACTCCTTTGGGTTGAAACCCTTAATCCTGAGCCTTCTGAGGCTTCGGGGTGGCAGCTTGAGCATGTAGTGGGAGTGATCCCCAGGGCTGGAGCTTTGGGGTGCTTCTCCCTGCTCCGCGGCCCAGTTCCAATCCTTAAGCCGGGTGAAGCATCCACCTTCACTGAGTTTGCAGTAGCAGCAGCGGCAGGAGCAGCACAGCCCAGACCAGTGGGAAGAGTCGGGGGGCAGCACTGTAACCGATGCTGTGCAGAACCTGAACCTCCGGGTCATCTGAAGGTGAGAAGGCAGAGACAAGGTAAGTGGCTCCACTGTTTGCACCACCTTCCAGCCAGACCCTGGGTGGCAAAGGAGCTGCTTCTATTAGCAAACCCCTTCCTGGGACCCAGGCCCACTTGGCTCTAGTTCCCTACCTGCTAGAATTCTCTTCTCCTGTGAATTGGCATGGGCCTGAGGGCTATGAGCTGAAAGATAAGAATGGTAATAGATCAGGTATTGCTATGGAGGCAACTTCCTCCCCATCCCAGGCTCACACTCAGCACGGGAGGCACCCACAGGGCCTGACACTCACTGATTTTGCCATCAACAGTCACCCTCAACTTCAAGCACTGGTTTTCTTGATGGTAGATAGGTTTGGCTGTAAAATAAATCCATAGGATGTTAAGGAAAGAGCCTTTGCTAGAAGATATGACTTCAAATTTGACTCTGCTTTCTCAGTGCCCTGTTTACTTAAAATTTATTTTGCATTTATTTAAGACAAGATTTCACTATGTAGCACTGACTGCCCTGGAACTTCTTATGTAGACCAGGCAAGCTTTAAACTCACAAAAATCTACCTGCCTCTGCCTCCTGAGTGCTGGATAAAGCATTCAAACCATATACAACCTTTATTATTATTTACTTTTAAACTTTGCTTTCTTCTTCTTTAGTGTAAGTCACAGCACATGTGTGAAAGACGGAGCACAAATGTTGGGGGTCAGTTCTTGCCGTCCGTCTCGCCTCTGCACTGCATGCTCAGTTAAGGCTGTTTCTTCTCTGCTTTTTCTCCCTCTCTTTTTTTTAAGACAGGGTCTCTACAAACTCCCTGCAGTTCTGAGATTAACTATGTAGACCAGGCTGGCCTCAAATTCAGATACACATGCCTCTGCCTCTCAAGTATTGGAATTAAAGGCTTGGGCCACCACACCCCATCAATGTTAATTTTCTTGTCTCTGCCTTCCATCACCAGATAGGAGTGCTGGGGTTACAAACGTGTTCTACTGTCTTTGCCCTTTCCTGTGGGCTCCAGGGCCATGATAGCCAGCATATGTGGGTTCCAGAAAGGAGTCAGGTTATCAAGTTTATGCAGTAACTGCTTTTTTATTTTATTTATTTATTTATTTTGGTTTTTTTGAGACAGGGTTTCACTGTGTAGCCCTAGCTGTCCTGGAACTCCCTCTGTAGACCAAGCTGGCCTCAAACTCACTGCGTGCTGGGATTAAAGGCATGTGCCACCATGCCCAGCCCCTATTCAGTTTGTTTTAGGCATGGTTTTACTCTAGCCCACACTGACCTGAAACTTTGTCTGTAGCCCAGGCTACCCTTGAATTCACACCAGTCCTCCTATCTCAGTCTCTTGAGTGCTGGGATTATAGTTGCGAGCCCCCATGCCTTGCCTAATCTTGATATTTATTTACCTTCAGTTTTTGTCTACTTTCTGATCAGTGTTCAGTCCGTCTCTCATTCTCCGGAACAACACTCAACTTTAGCAGTGGTAGCGACAGGGACAGGGACGATGTCCCTTCTACACATCCCATCTCTCATGACTCCCAGCCTGAAGTTGGGCGAGGTGTTCCCAGTGTAATTTCCCTTTCCCCGGGCCATTTTCTACTATGCTAGCCTAGACCCAAGCAGAGAACAAGCCCTGGATCTAGCCTTCACAGAGTCCTGGACCTTGTAACTCTCAGGATTCATCAATGGGTTCCTGCCATCCTCAGGACGAAGTATAAACGCCTACTAGTATTTCGGTTCCAAGAATCTGTCCTATCCACTTTTCAAGCCCATCACTGTATTTCTCGTACGCCTCTCATTCCTGGAGCTCTAGAAGCGGGCCCTCTCCCTTGGCGCATGCGCCCTCGTATGCCTCTCATTCCGGGAGCTCTAGAAGAGGGCACTCTCCCTTGGCGCATGCGCCCTTGCCCTTGACATTCCACAGTCTTTGCTGTCTTTGACCTTGGCAGGCACACAGGTCATTTCCCCAAGTGCCCCGTGTTCATGTCAGTCACATCACATTCTTCTACTGGCCTGAAGATTTATGTGGGTTCCTTCCCAGCTTCCTTGAGGGCAGGGGCTAGGAATGTTTTAGTTATTTTGTGCCCATGTGCCAATCTGAGTGCCTAGCACACACCTGAAGCTCGTTCCACATCTGCGGTATGAATGAGAGAAAACTGAGTTTAGATCTGGAAGGGGGCGGGGCTCTATGCTACTTGACCCCCCCTCTATGCAAGCACCCAGGCACAGGCTGCGGCCACTAGTGCTCTGTGACCTGTCCCTTGTGTACTCACAGATGTAGTAGTAGCTGTGCCCTTCCTTGAACTCCTTGCCCAAGGTAAAAGGTGTGAAGCGCTGGAATTTCTCAGATAGCTTCTCTGGGCCATGCTTGGCACTAGGCTGGTTGCACTTCCAACGGACCTGGTCCTTGGACTGGGGCTGGCATGCCGCATACTCGGGCTGCTCCACCATGTACAGTGTATACCGCTCCATGGCAGCATCCGCCACGGAGTCGTCCTCGTAATGCGGGCAGATGATGTCGAGGTAGTCGTTTAGCCGCACGTGGACCGTGTAGTCCTCCTCCCGGAACCTGGGCCGGTGCAGAGCAGAGGGAAGCAGTTCACTCAGAAGTCAGGCCGGAGCCCGAAGCTTCCAATTGGCCACACATCATCCCTTACAGTTCACACTGGAGTCCCAAAGAATTTTTCCCAAAATCTTAACTCCCATATTTTCTGATCTCTTTCATCTTTCTCTACCACCTTCAACCATTCCCTCGCTACCGGCATCTCCTACTCCTTTTCCAAATAACATCCACTAAGTATCTCAGGTACCAAAGTACTTTCTAGAACACCCAGGTATTTGCCCAAGGATAGGTTCTGTTTCCCCAGGTGATTCTTTAAATGCCAGGGAACTTCAATCTGGGCTGTTCTGGATTCAGGAGCCAAACTGGGTCTCTCTCTACTGTTGCTGAGCTCCTCATCACACCCCTGGCTTTGCTTATCTCATCCTGTCCCAGCTCTTGCAGAGTCTCAGATTTCCACTACCCTGCAGCACCCAATCTCTGGTCCAAACCCAGACTCAGAGATAGTAAAACCTTTCTTATCAGGTGATTCAAATCTCCCTTTCTTGTTACTCAAATTTATGCCCTGATCTCCTTGTCCCTCAGAGCACCCCAAACATCCCTGATCTCCTTGTTCCATTCCCTCAGAGCACTCCAAACATCCCTGTCTTTTTAGGTCCAAGAGCCTCAATCCCACCTTTCCCTGATGAGATGCTGCAGTTCTGAGACCTGAGACTGCCTTGCCTTTCCTTCTCCCCAGGTGGAGCCAGCTCCCCTCCCCCAGTCGGTTCCCCCAAAGCCTGGCAGGCTCCAGCCTGACTGCCCACCAGTCCCTCCCACTTAGCTTCAGACACCTGGCTCCAGCCTGGGTAGGGTCTTAGCAGTGGGAAAGTGCTCCCCCCTTTGAAAGCCAGTCAGCGCTCTGAATTCTCCCAAGCACTGCCAGTGAGAGGCTCAGCAGAGCTGGCTGCCAATTTGCTTTAAAACCAAGTCCTTGGCATGGGTGGTGCCCATAGTGATGGTGGGGTTCCACGGTGGCCACCCACTACCCAGTCATCATGACCCTTTAGAGGCCTGGCCTTGCAACAGCTCACAGCCTCTGGAACTAGGCTTAGCAGGCCCCTCCCCCACCCCGGGGAAACGAGAGAAGCAGAGGGAGGGCTTTAAAAATTCCTCTCTGGAGAGATAAACATAGAAGCCATTTCAGAACAGGTATTTCAGCTCTGGGCCTGGCGTCTTTCCCCCATTCCCGTGATGGGCACTGACTCATGCTCATCCACCTCTGCTACCCGCCCAGGCGCTCTTGAAAGCCTGTGAAAATTTACCTTGTCAAATGAAAGCAGACCCCAGGACCCCAGGACAGCTTGGTACCACTGGGCAGAGGGAGCAGAGGAGTCGAAATAGCCAAGGTGCCTGTCTCTCCAGGACCATGGGGGCCCACAATCCAGCTTACAGCAGCACCCTTTTCTGACACTGCCTCTGCCTGGAGCTTGGGGATCCCAGGGTTAATGCCCACTACCCTGAGTCACCCATGCCAAACCTACACCCGCCCTGCTCACTACCGCCTCATCTCTTCCCCCAAGCTGGCCCTGGCTAGACTGCCCATGACCTCCACGCTAGACCGGCTTTCCTGTAGCTGTAAATAAGTCAGGGTATGTGTGTGTCCAGAGGGACAGGGCCGATGCTATACTTAGTGGGGCACTATCTTCTCCTCTTAGCCTGCCTGGGACACTTTGTCTCCATCTGGAAAGGAGGGCTACATTAGTGGTGGAGAAGACAGGGAGGGGGGCAAGGAAGAGGCTCCTTCCTGAAAGAGAGGAAACCTGGGAGCTTGGGAACGGAAAAGGCCAGAGATCCCCCCTCCCTACTCATGGCTTCCTGTCCCCTCCTCCTCCTTCAGCCAACACCTGGCATGGGCATAAACAGGGACTTTGCTCTTTCCCACTACTAGGACAGGACTAGGTCAGGGGGACAAGGCTGATTGGGCTGCCGTAGTACCCCAGGGCCGGGAAGACCCTGTCCTTAGGGTTGGCAGCTGGCTCTGTGCTGCCAACAGACCCTCAATAGGTAATGCCACAATGCCAGAGGAGACCAGCACAGCATCTGTCTCAGGGGAAGGAGGATGGTTTAGTGGTATTTTGTGCCCCCTCCCAGTCAGGGGCAAGGCTTTTTTCTCCTTGTCCCACCCTAACCCTCTCTTGGTTTTCCCCAAATACTGTTCTCACAACTTGAGGAAACTCAAGGGCAAGAACAAAGGGTTTGACAGGGTCTTCCTCCCAAACCGTTTGCTTCACAGCCCTAAACCTGCCCAGGAGAAATTACCTCCTTCCGGTTACAGCCCGCTGTGGCCGCGTGAAACCCCCCTGCTTCTCCCCAAGCTTTCCAGAGACAGCTCCTCTCATCAGTTCCTTAGTGTGGCCACTTGGCCACTTCCTCGGTCTGTCCATGCATATGCCTAATTTATGCCACCCCAAAATCCTTGGGGGCACTCTCCAGAGTCATCTTAAATACAGAATGAATACCTAATGCCTGAAACCTAGACTCCTACCAAGAGTCTTCCCAGGGCTACTCCGAGCGTTGTGTTTACTCTTGGTGTCAATAGGTGCCTGTCAGTTTACAAATGCTCAAAGCGGCACACAAAAAGACAGGGCACAGACGTTTTTTGGGGGGACTTAAAGAGCCCTGGAGGCCAGGGCCAAGGCTACATTCTCAAGGCAAGGACGCTCGTCATGAGATCCTTACTTTAGGAGTGATGGGATGCCAGAGGGCAGGAAGAGAAGGGCAGAAATAGCGCCTGTGCAAGTAGGCATAAGCGACGGTCGGGTGTTGCCTAAGGGAAGGTAAAGACGGAGATGGGACGCTGCAGAATCCTTCCCACTCCTGGCCACCCTTCCTAGGCTCAGGCCAGGGGGTGGCTGAGGAAAGGCATTGCCAACCAGGCGCCCAGGCTACCAGAGGGAGTCTCGGGGCTTACTTGGAATTTGAACTGTTCCAGAAGACGACGTGACGGTCAGCAGCGGCCAGACTGCAGCACAGACCCAAGAGAGGGGCCCAAAGGAACTCCATAGCGTGGGGCCGGGCCGGGCCAGGCCGGGACGAGAGCTCGGCAGTGTAAGGTTCCCACTTGCTCCTCCACCGTACAGTAGGCACCGCGATCACAAATCTGGCCTCTTC
>LOJH01000528.1:7767-24135 GCA_001685095.1 Ellobius talpinus | reverse complement strand
GCCTGTAATAGACAAAGCAGGGGTCCTTCTCCTCTCGAGGCTGAGGGACCTCTGTGCAGCAGCAAAATAAAAATTCCTCTTGCTATTGTATCAACCACACTGAGAGTGTCTCTTGGAGTGACCTCCTCCTTGGTGGGGCTTTAGGGCCCAAAAGTGACCTACCTCCACTCACCAGGACTCACTTATTAAAGGCTCCGCAGCTTCCCTGAAGAGCATCATCAGCTCGGGACATATCCCAGTCAAACCATAACAGCAGCCATACTACAGGAAATGCACGTGAGAGGGAAGAAGCAGACTTGCTTCATTCACCCTGTAATCATGAGCTGGAAGGAACAGCATCCTTTATGACCATAAAAGAGAAGAGGCCTTTTGTAAGAGATCATAATGACACAGTAGTCTGAAGCCTGGGTCTTTGGTGGTATGCATCATGCAACTTCTATTAGCTCCTCACCTATAGGCAGAGCCTCTGCCAGTAGAATCAGAGGCTCATGTGTGCTTGTGTGTGCTGCAGAGATACAGAACGCCACATCTGACTTCCAAGGCGAACTGTGGTGCCTAGCAGAGAGGATCATCACGAGGAACGAGGAACAGCAAAAATCAACCTGGCAAATGGTTCTCCCTTAAGTCTCACCGATATGTGCTGAATCCTAAGACAAGTACTAGAGTTCAGTACTAGAGCAGCCTTAGATCTATGCAAAGTTGAATTCAGATATTCTGAGATCACGGTCTGCTGTGGGATGTCTTCCTGTACACTGTGAATATACGTTGCACATGTGAATACAGTTGATAACCAAAGCTGCTTTGGCTTACGGCAAGGCAGAATAGAGCCAGGTTGGTAATTCAAGCAGAGATACAGGAGAAGAAGGGCAGAATCGGAGAGATGTTATCTAGTTGCTCAAGGAACAACATGCCAGCAGACTGGTAATGCCATGGTCACGTGGTAATACTTTAGATAAACAGAAATGGGTTAATTTAAATGTAAGAGCTAGCTAGCAATAAACCTAAGCCATCGGTTAAACATTTATAATTAATATACACCTCCGAGTGGTTATTCAGGAACTGGTGGGTGGGAAAGAAATATCAAGTTACAGTGGTCATTCTAGATGTCCCAGATTTGCCATAACTCGGTCTGAATGGTGCCATCTCACTCCCTAGGCCTCTTGCTGGCTACTACCACCCACCCCCATCCTGCTGAGGAAAGACACCATGTCTAGATCAGCCAACTAAACTGACTTTTTTAGATTTTACTTTTTTATTTTGTATTTTTTATTGTTTTTATTGAGCTATACATTTTTCTCCACTCCCCTTCCTTCCTCTCCTCTCCCAACTAAATAGATTTTAAAGATTAGGGAATAAGTAATTATCAGAATGTTTCAGAGACAAGAAAGAGGGGAGATTCAAGGTACTACCTGAAGGTGACCTGATGTTTCAAGGTGATTTCAGAGCATAGCTTCCAAAGGGGAATCAAATCACCTCAAAGCACACAGGAAAACATGTATATCCCTCTCACCTGATACTGGCCACAGGGCTGGGGGTGGGGAACTAAAGCAGAGCCAGATTTGGGGAATCAAGAGAACCAGTGGCCAAAGAAACTGTGAAAGAGCCTTTCCCAGGAAATTGTTTTAAAAAGAGAGCCGGGGCTGGGCAGTAATGGTACAAACCTTTAACCCCAGCACTTGGGAGGCAGAGAGGCAGGCAGATCTCTGTGGGTTTGAGGCCAGCCTAGACTACAGAGTGAGTTCCAGGACAGGCTCCCATGCTACAGAGAAACCATGTCTCAAAAAAACCAAAAGAGAGAGAGAAGGAGAACTGGGGTTGGAGTGGAGGGTTGTCGGGATTGGAGGCAGGAGGGGGGAAGTTGGGAAGGGGCGGGTATAGCCTGGCAAGGAGCCTGGGCCCCACAGGAAGTCAGGCCAAGCTAGCTAGTACTAGGACTTCGCTAATCATCATTTGCCCGGGAGAGTAAAGGGAATGAATAAAGACAGGCAGGAGAACCACAGCCCCTGGGTTTTCAGTGCAGGGGACCAGAGGGTGGCATGGTCATGGGCTAGACAGTCACAAACAGCAGCATGCCAACTAGAAGACAAGGAAGAGTGACTTGTCTGGGAAGTTAGCTTTGTTTAGGGCCCAAATGAGGATGTGCCAAGGCTTCAGGGAGGATCAACAGGTTGGGTGTGCTGATGCTCACCTTTAATTCCAGCACTTGGAAGGCAGGCGGGTCTCTGAGGGTTTGAGTAGTGTGGTGTACATGAGTTCTAAGCCAACCAGAGCTGTGGTGAGTGAGACCCTGGAGAAAGAGAGGGAGGAGGAGCAGGAGAGGACAGCCTACTGTCTGAAGGTGCTTTAGGACTAGAAAAGGCTGTATGATGGATGAACTCTCCAGCAGCTTTCTGAGTTTCCCTATTTCACTCTCTGAACACATTTCAGCATCTCTGCTCTTTGACCTCACAGGATGCTTCCTTTAGCGCGCCTGTTTGAAGGTTAGCTATTTTCCTTCCTGGTGTCTGGGAGGTCAGACAAACAGCTTCACTCTGGCTCGATGATGTGGATCATTTCTTTCTTTTTGGTCCAGTGTAGGAGGTTAGTTCAAAGCAAGGGCCATAGTTGTTTAATTGCCTTTCCTAGTGAGCTATCATTTATAGTTTCAAATACTTTTCATGATTACTTTCTACTTAATGTGTAGGGGTGTTCTGCATGCATATATATCTGTGTGCCGTGTGCATGTCAGGTGTCTGAGGAGGCCAGGAGATGGTCAGATCCCTGATAACTGGAATAATAGGTGGTTGTGTCCTACTGGGAACTGAACCTAGGTGGTCTAGAAGGGAAGCCAATGCTCTTAACCATTGAGTAATCTCTCCAGCTTCAAATTTTAAACAATAGTTTCAATTTTAAAATTTTATTTTTATTTTATGCACATTGGTGTTTTGCCATAAGTGTTGGGTCCCCTGGAACTAGAATTACAGATGATTATGAACTGCCATGTGGGTGCTGGGATTTGAACCTGGATCCTCTGGAAGAACAACCAGTGCTCTTAACCACTAAACCATCTCTCCAGGCCCCAATAGTTTCAAATTTTAAACAATACTCCCCATATATCTATTTTGCCCAGTTAATAAGTCTTAACGGTCAATTAAGAATTCTTTCATTTCTTTATCTACTTTCTCATGACATCATAAAAATGAATTAATTATATTCATTTGAATACTGTTTTTATACTAGCAGTAGATTAATAGCAAAACTAGACAGAAACTACCTAGTCCCCACATTCGTTCACTGACCACCCAACCTCCTCCACCATCAACATTCTGTGCATGTGTTATAGCCCATGGACCAGGGCACTGACAGCCAGAGTTTGTGGCTTATATTAACAGCTCACTCTCTTTCCTGGAACTTACCATGTAGAGCAGGCTGACTTCAAAATCACCTCTGCCTCTCAACTACTGAGATTAAAGGCATGTGCCGCCACATCCAGGGGTCTTGCTCACACTGAACAAGTCGTGGATTTTAACAAATGTAATGTCATGTATTTACCATTCAGTATGCGAGAAATACTTTTGCATTTAATCTTTCAATTAGAATATTTTGAATTCATTCACTCATTCATTAGAGACAGGTTTTTAGTTTTGTTTTTTGTTTGTTTGTTTGTTTTTCGAGACAGGGTTTCTCTGTAGCTTTGGAACCTGTCCCAGAACTAGCTCTTGTAGACCAGGTTGGCCTCAAACTCACAGAGATCCTCCTGTCTCTGCCTCCCAAGTGCTGGGATTAAAGGCTTGAGCCACCACCGCCTGGTGTGGCTCTGTTTTAGAGTGTGTGTCTAGGATGCTCAGAGCACTGGCATGTGCAATCTTTGGCACATGCTCACAAAAACTTCAGTCCTAGAGTGGGAACAGTGCGTCATCTACTCTTCCTCCTTCCTTGCTAATACAGCTTGAAAATATTTTTATTTGAGATTAGTGAAATTTAAGATTTCTGGGCTGTTTTCCAGGCTAAGGTAAAATTCAACATTGTCAGCCTCGCCTTTGTTCAAAATGAATGGTATCAGCTGTCACTGCGCAACTCAGAGTCATAATGCTAAGCTGGGTGACATACAGTGTAAAATGTAGTTTCCTGGTGACTCCAGCTGGTTTTGTTTCTTATAAAATCAGTGGGACCATCTGTTAAGGGATGATGGGAAAGGTCAGTTGTGTTAGGGTTAGGCAGCTTAAAAAGAGATGCTTAAATGGTTGAGAGCTCATTGGTAGAGATTTGCCTAGTAAGGGCCCTCAGTTCAATTCCTTGTGCCAGAAAAGGGGGCGGTATTTATAAAGTACTCAGTCATCTTCAAATTGAGGTACTGTCTCACAGCTTCTGGGAGCAGGCTTTGTTCAGCACCAAGATAGATAGATAGACAGACAGACAGACAAACAGAAAAAAGGAGATAAAGAATGTAAAGGTTGTAATAAAATCTAAGAGGTCAATGGGCAAAAAACTGGGTGATGCAATACTGTTGGGTGAGTTCCTGGAAGCAAAGTTCTAAGAGATTTCAGCAATGCCACCTACAGTTGTGGAAGTGACATCTCAGATAAGGAAGGCATGACCAGAACTCCTTGGTGGCCCTCACAGTGGCAGGTCCACAGAGAAACCAGGCCCACACAGAGGCTTTTTATTACTTATAAATACCCGGCCTTAGCTTGGCTTGTTTCTGTCTAGCTTTTTTTAAATTATCCTATCTACCTTTTGCCTCTGGGCTTTCATCTTTCTCCATTTCTGTGTACCTTTTCTTCCCTTCTGATTCTGTGTCTGGCTGTGTAGTTGGGTGACTGGCCCCTTCTTTCCTTGCTCCTTGTTCTCTTTTGCTTCCTGAACCCTCTTTTTCTCCTTCTGTTTATTCTCTCTGCCTTCCAGCCCCACCTATCCTTTCTCCTGCCTCACTATTGGCTGATCAACTCTTTATTAGACCATCAGGTGTTAGGACAGGCAAAGTAACACGTTTCACAGAGCTAAACAATTGTAACATAAAAGAAAGCAACACATCTTCGTATCATTAAACAAATGTTCCACGGGATAAACAAATGTAACACATCTTAAACTAATATCCTGCAACAGTGGCGGTTGAGAGCTCTTCTGACGGACTCATCCCATCCCCAGACTACTCTCAGTGCTCTTTTTGGATCCAGGGAAAAGGCCAACTACACGGCAACCCGGACTTCATGGCTAATCTGAACAGTGTAAGTACTGAGCGCTCCATGACATCCTGTCAGGAAGGAGGTAGAACTGGAAACATTATTTTGGAGGACAATGGCTAGGAGGTAGCAAAGAACTATGGAAATGAATTGAAAATCTGCTATGAATTGGCAGTGGATAAATGATAACGGGATTCAGCCCAGTTTATGAATAGGCATCACATCTGGAGATGTCATTCCCATTCATTCGTCATTTGCAGTAAACAAAGGGGTGCTGTAGAGCTCAAATACTGCAAATAGGGCAGATCCAGACAACCCACAAGTGTGCCAGTTAGCTTTCTCTGGAATACAAAATATTCATTTCTTAGCAGCCACTCCCTTTTGATCAAAGAGTATCCTGGGAGACCTATTAATTTTTGGTTTAAGATGTGAACGTTTGTGTCTGATAGCCTAGTTATAAACATCAGAGCAGATTTTCAGATTTTAGCAGCAGCATGGCACAGTCACCTACAGCCTCAGCAGGCAGGCGGCAGAGGCAAGGGCATTGTGAACTCACTGTCAAAAAAGGGGGAAAGTGGGAAGAGACGTGGATCGAGTAAAAAGGATCAGGGATTCTCTCTTGCATCTTTATGTGTGGACTATGCACACACACCATAGTTTACGTGTGGGAGTCAGAGGGAAACCTTCCAGGCTGGTCCTTGCCTTCCATCTTGTTTAGAGAAAAGGTCTTGTGTTTGCCACTGCTATACCAGGCTAGCTGACACACAGCTTCCAGGAGTCCACCTGCTTCTGCCTCTTGTCTAGCAGTGCAGGGCTTACAGGCATATACACCCATGTCCAGCTGGATGTGGGTCACCTCCTCACATCTACACAGCAAGCACCTCATTCACTAACCCAGTGGTTCTCAACCTTCCTAATGCTGCGTCCCTTTAATATGGTTCTCTAGGTAACTCCAACCACAAAATTATTTTTGTTGCTACTTCACAACTGTAATTTTGCTACTGTTATGAATCATAATGTAAATATTTTTGAAGACAGAGGTTTGGCAAAGGGGTTGAGACCCATAGGTTGAGAACCACTGTGACTGAGGCATCGCCTCACCCAGGAAGGAGTTCCTATTGGGTGAAAGACTAAGCAACGTTCTGTGAATCATTTTATTTAGAAGTCTAGGTTATCTTCATTAATTTTTCTGTAAGTCTGCATTCACCAAATTGAATTTGGGTTTGATTTGTTTTGTTGATGTTGTTTTTCTGAGATGAGTAGCCCTGCTTGTTCTGGAACTCACTCTGTAGACCAGGCTGGCCTCTGCCTACCTAGTGTTGGAATGAAAGGCAGGTGCCACCACCACCCGGCTTATTTTTGATTTTTTTATTTTTGGTTGTGAGCCTAGCCTTTAACGGCTGAGCCATCTCTCCAGCCCTATTTTTGGTCTATTTTGCTCCTGGTTATCCTGGAGCTCGCTATTTAGTCCAGGCTGGCCTTGAACTCACAGAGATCCATCTACTCTGCCTCCTGAGTGGTGGGATTTCTGAATAGAATTTTTATTGTCCTCAAACTCACAGCAATCATTCTGTCTCAGCATGCAGCGTGGGGGCCAGGATTGCAAGCCTGGCTGCCTCCTGGCCTGGCTTAGGTGACACATGTTTGTAGCAGATGATGCTTCCAGTCTGAAAAGAGAGAAAAACCAGTCTGTTGGCCGGGAGGTGGTGGCACACACCTTTAATCCCAGCACTCGGGAGGCAGAGGCAGGCAGATCTCTGTGAGTTAGAGGCCAGCCTGGTCTACAAGAGCTAGTTCCAGGACAGGCTCTAAAAAGCTACAGAGAAACCCTGTCGGCGGGGGGGGAGAAAAACAAACAAACGAAAAACCAGTCTGTTGGGTCCCACTCTCATGTATTTGTCCTCATAGTTGCAGTAATAAACATTTATACCATGGTAGGTTTAATTTTTTTTCAGCTTGTTTTGCAGGAAGTTCCCATAGGAAACCTGGGAATCAGCTTCCTACTCATACCTACGTCACATCCTGGACCTTGTAGACATAGCCCTTGTTCTCTGAGGATAGACTTTTATTTAGAAGTTTAATTTTGGGTTAACATAGAAAGACACAGGCTCCATTGTTGCTTTCATACATATGTCATTTTATTAGTACTTTGTTTATATTTGTCCTATGCCCCATGCCACATGCCTTAGAGTGGGCTTTTAAAAGGCAACCAAAAGCATGGAGGCTCCACCAAGAGCTAGACTTCATCTGTAGTACTTTGAGATTTGTATGATGTTCTTTCTTCTTTGTGTGTGTATGTGGGGGGTGTTTTATTTTTTATTTGAGATAGGGTCTTTTTATGTAGTCCTGACTATCCTGGAGCTCGTTCTACAGACCAGACTGGCTTCAAACTCACAGACACCCTCCTGCCTCTGCTAACTGAGTACTGGGATTAAAGGAACACACCACCATGCCTGACCTAGTTCTGTCTTCTTAAGGTCCCCAAAATATTGTAAAGATCCTCTGCATGCCAGAATGTGACTTTCCTTCCTCATCTTTGAGGCTGGGGGCTCTGGAAGTCAGTATCCCATCCTGCCTTTCCTTTGAGAGATTAAAGAAATGTCTGTTTATCCCTGACAGAGTAGGGACCAACAGACAAAGGATTCTAGTTAAGTCTAGCCTGGTGAACCACGGACTTTATTGGGGTTACTTACAGAAGCATGGGTGACTCAGAAGCAGCTGCACCACCAAAGAGTTCCACCCCCAGTCCATTGTTTACCTCTTACACAAAACTGAAGACAGGTGTGACGGTCTGAATGCAAAGGCTCGGGTATTTGAAGCCTTGGTTCCCAGTCAGTGCTGTTTGGGGAGGTGGCGCAGCCTTCCTCGAGGAGGTACATCGCCGGGTGCAGCTTTGAAAATTCATCACCTCATGTCATTTCCAGTTTGCACAATCTGCTTCATGTTTGGGCTTGAGATCTGATCACCCGGCTTCCTGAGCTGGCTGCCTGCTACCATGTCTTCTTGAACCATAATAAACTCATAATATGCCAAAATTAACTCTTTCTCTTTTAGGCTGCCTTAACCTTGGTTTTTGTCACAGCAACAAAAAGCAAAAAATAAAAAAAGCCGGGCGGTGGTGGCGCACACCTTTCGTCCCAGCACTCGGGAGGCAGAGGCAGGTGGATCTCTGTTAATTCGAAACCAGCCTGATCTACAAGAGCTAGTTCTGGGACAGGCTCCAAAGCTACAAGGAAACACTGTCTCAAAGGAAAAAAAAAGTAACCGATACAGGGGCCTCCTCATAGAAGCTTTGTGAGCCAGAACGCTCTCTCCAGGAAGGGAATGTTAATAGGCTCAGCTTCTCAAAGGTAAGAGTCGCCTGTTGGTGGTCACAATTGCTCTGATTCAAGATGCCCATAGTCTGTTAACTGGTGTGCTGAACAGATAACAAATGCAGCTTTGCTGATGTTAGCTGCGTAAGATTTACTGCAGCTCCTAAACGTGCTAGGTTGTCTTTATCTCGGATGTTACAACTTTTTCTCAACGATGACAAATTTGTTTTTGCTTTTTACTTTTTGAGACAAAGTCTTTTTTTTCTGTCGTCCCCCCACCCCTCCAGACAGGGTTTCTCTGTAAATGGCCCTGGCTGTTCCTGAAACTCACTTGTAGACCAGGCTGACCTTGAACTCACAGAGAACCACCTGCCTCTGTCTCTCAAGTGCTGGGATTAAAGGCATGCACCACCACTGCCCAGACAAGGTTTTATTATATATCCATGGCTGGCCTAATACTATGTTGCCCAGGCTGTCCTCAAACTTGCGTCAGTCTTCCTTCCTGGACTTCCCCAGTGTTGGGATTATCAGCATGTGCTACCATGCCCAGTATTAAACTACTGATTTTTAAAATGTCTTTAAGTTTTCTGTTCAACCTTTGAAGACTCAAATATGAAGCAAAGACTTAAGAAAAATAGAACATTCAAGTGAAGACCCAGTGCCTTCAAGAAGTTGAGAGCTGTAGTTGCTGACCTTGATCTGGTACTAAGAGTTAAAAATAAAATAAAATAAAATAAAACGTCCATAGCCACAAAGATAGGCTTGTATGAAACTAAACAATTTAACCTCAAACCAGTGAGAAGCAAAATGATAAAATCTTGAAATCATGCAACTTTCCCAGAGTCCAAACAGAAAACAAGAAAATTCCCTAGCATTATGCCAGAAAAAAAGATTCAAAATATTTTGCTTTCCATTTTCCTTTCTTAATTTTATTGTCATTTGTTTTCAGGCAGGCTTTGGCTATGTAGCTCTGGCTGATCTGGTACCATTTAATCCAGGCTTTCTCAAATTCAAAGCAATCCTCCTGCCTCAGCTTGCCAAATCGACCTCTCCTTGTTATTTTTTAAGTGTCTTTTGTGTGTTGTGTGTGTGTGTGTGTGTGGTGGGGGTAATGATATTGGAGACCAAACACAGGGCTTTGGGCATGCTAGCAGAGTATTCTACTACTGTGCTACATCTCCAGTCAATACGGTTGTTTGTTTGTTTGCTTGTTTTTGAGACAGGGTCTCACTATATAGCACTGGCTGTCCTAGAAGTTGCTACACAGCCAGGCTGGCCTCAAACACTCAAGCGATCCACCTGCCTCTCCCACCAAGTGCTGAAATTAAAGGCATGCCTTATCATGCCTGGCTAATAAATATTTTTAAATTAATACTTCCCCTTCCACTTTCTTTGACAAAAGTGGGTTTTTCAAAAAGAATGTTGTATTTGTTCAAGATGTTTTCCTACAACCTTGGTGCTCAAAAAAAATTGCCTGTTACACTATATGTGTTTGTTTCTCAACATCAGACAAGAGATGTCTAATACTCAGAGGTGAAAGAAAGTTTCAAAAGCTATGTTGTACATGGAGATTGCTTGTTCATTTCCCTGCTGCCCAGACTCGAATCATCACACAGAAACCATATCAATTACAACACTGTTTGGCCAATAGCTTAGGCGTATTCCTGGCTAGTTCTTACATCTTATATTAACCCATTTCTATTAATCTGTGTATCACGATGAGGCTGTGGCCTACCAGCAAGGTTCTGGTGCCTTCAGCAGCTTTTTCCTTCAGTAGCTACATAGCCTCTCCTTGACTCCACCTACTTTCTCTCTATCTCTTCTAACCTGGCTATATTCGGCCCTGCTATAGGCCAAAGCAGCTTCTTTATTAACCAATAGTAATAAAATATATTCATAGTGTACAGAGGGGAATCCCACATCACTATCTCAAGATAGCAATGAAGCTCAATGGTAGGGTGACTGCCTAGCATGTGTAAGGCAATTGTTCTTGGAATCAGGAAAAAAAGATGGTTCTTTATGGAAAGAGCACTTGAGCTAGGAAGATTGTTCAAGACCAGTCTAGGCAACTTGACAAGCTCTTGTCTGGTAGGAGGGGGATGCCAGGTGTCACGTGGGGCATGTTAAGGCAGGAGGGTCTAAAGCTCAAGGCCAGCAGGGCTGGGCAGCAAGACTTTGTGACACAGTAGGGCATCTGGTTGTAGCAGTGCTGGGGTTACAGCTGTGTGCCACCACATCCAGCATTGTTCTGTGGTCCTAGGGATGGAACTGCCTGGGACATAAAAGAGCTGGGACAGCTGAGAATGTGTTTGGTCTCCAACCCACCTGCCTTCTAAATCCCTATCCCACCGGAGGCTGAGGCCAGAGGGCTGTTGTGAGTCTGAAAACTGCCTGGGTTATACAGTGAGTACTGGCCAGTCAAAGCTTCACAGTCAGGCTCTCTCTGAAAAAAAAAAAAAACAACAAAAAGTTAAAAGTTTAAAAAAATTTTTTTAAAAACAGCACTCAGGAGGCAGAGACAGGAGGATCTCTGAATTCAAGGCCAGCCTAGTCTATAGAACAAATTCCAGGACAGTATCCAAAGCTACAGAAAAACTCTGTCTCAACAAACAAACAAACAAAAAGGTTAAAAACTAGGGGTTGGGGGATGTGGTTTAGGTGATAAAGGCCTTACCTAGTATGTATGAGGTCCTGGACTCAGGCATGGTGGTGAATTCCTGTAATCCCAGCACTTGAGATATGGAAATATGAGGATCAGAAGTTCAAAGTCATCCTGGATTACATCTCAAATTCAAGGCCAGCCTGAGCTACATGAGACCCTTGCCCCCACCCATATCTGAGGTCAGCCACTTGAAAGTTTTGCGGCATTCTCACCTACGGAGTAGGAGTAAAAATGTGGCTACTCTAATGTCTTGGCAAAAAAAATTGGCACTATGATGCATGAAACATCTAGACGGTGTCTAATTCTGAGTGGGCCAAAGATATGCCATGTGCCGTTTCTTGTTATTGTTAATTACTTCACCGTATAAAAGGAAGCTGGAAGAAAGAGCCAGGATAATATTTGGAAAGCTTTCATGAAGAAGAGGAAGTAGACAGCTATAAACGTGTCCAAAACCTCAAAGAAAACGGCTGGCGTTCAGGACATGCTAACCCCGAACATGGCACCATGGCGTCAGAACAGCAGAAGAAGGCGGCGTCTCATTGCCTGTATCCTGTGAAGCAGGTCATAAAACCTTCATTCCTAGGGTGCCTTCCTCATCCTGGCAGGAAAGGAACATGTTTATCCTCAAAGACACAGAGACGCCCAGAAGAATCTGAACGAACAGGCTTGCTGAGTTCACCCTCATTTACTAGCATGAGCTCACACTCTTTGTTCAAGCTCACCCCTGCACTCCCCGCCGCTCTTCATCAAACGCAGGCCGACACAGCTTTCTCCTCCTTTTGTTCTTCATGTCTGAAGGCATTCATATCACATAAAATTGGTAGTAACAAATTTGTATGTTTCTCTTTTATTAATCTTTTATTATATGTTCCCTAACCACAGGCTTTCTTACCATGAGTAAAGGAAAATGTAGTTTTTCCTCCTTTGCTGAAGCAATGGGAAGACATTGTAAGATGCATCCCTGGCCGTAGGCAAGGAGGTTTTAGAATGAGTACTTTGGCAATAAGAGTTTGAAAAGATGCCCAGAGAGCTCCTTTATCATGGGCCTCCTTTAAATGACTAGAAAGCTGTTTGGTAAGAAGGTTGTGAATCAGAATCTTGTGACGGTAGAAGATCCTTTTCAAACCCAAGGTTTTTTAGTCTAGATTCACGGAGGTACCTCCTCTCCACATACACCACACTTAAGGAACTCAAGGACTGATATAAGTGAATGAATTGCTGAGTCAACTCCACCGTTCGTGTCTAGAAACGATCCGTTCCTTATCTACCTTAGTTAGGCCTGTAGTCTCAAGGGGCCGCTCATTACAGATGTCCACTTCCAATTCCCAGGCTTCTCCATCATTGCCTACAACACCTCCTCCAAACCTTGCTACCTATTCATGAATATAGGGGGGATTTCTCCTTTATTTTAGCTTTTTGTTGTTGTTTCTTGAGATGGGGTTTTATTTGTAGCCCAGGCTTGCCTTGGCCTGATGATCCAGCTGCCTCAGCATCCTGAGCGCTAGGGTTATAGACGTGTGCTACCATGCCCAACAAATACAGCATTGGCTCACCCACTTCCTCCACTACCTTTTAATTAAAATCACCAAGCTAATGAAGTCACATGTTAGACTAGGACAAAATACTAACACTCAGTGGAGAAATAGGAATGGATATGATTGTGACGTGTGTGATCATAAATATCTAAAACAAGCTTGGTAGAGTAGGTCTGTAATTCCATCTACTTAGGAGGCTGAGGCAGAAGGATCAAAAGTTCAAAGCCAGACTGGAAAACTCAGTATGCCCTTTGAAAAAATACAAACTAAGAAGAGCTGGGGCTATAGTTTAGTTGGTAGAGTGTTTGCCTAGCATTCATGAAGCCCTGGGTTTGCTCCTTGGTACTGCATAAACAAACCAAGTGCAGGAGCACATCCCTGCAACTTGGAGGCAAAGGCAAAAGGATGAGAAAGCCAAGGTCATCCTCAGTTACGTCAAGTTGGAGATCAACTCTGGCTACATAAAACCTGAAGGGGTGGAGGTTAAGGATGGAGCTTAATAGTGATGCACTCACCCAGTATGAGACCTTAGGTGCAATTCCCATTACCTAATGGGGGGGAGAAGAACTGGATATGTTCCCTTGTCAGTTGTCAACTTGACATAACCCAGAGTTATGTGAGGGAGTCATAACTGGGATATTACGTCAATCAGACTGCCCTGCGGACAAGTCTGTAGGGACATTTTCTTGATTGCTATTGGTGATACTTCCTTAGGTTGGGGGTTGGTGCTGGGCTATGTAAGAAAGCTGGCTAAAGAGAAATTAGAGAGTAACCCTGTTAACAGCGTTCCTCCATGTTTCTGTTCAAGCTCCTGCCTTGTGTTCCTATAGTGATTTCCCTCAACAATACACTGTAATCTATAAGATGAAATAAACTCTTCCCTCCCTGAGTTGTTTTTAGTCATGGTTTATCACAGCAAGAGGAAATCAACCCCCAAAGACATTGATACCAGGAGTGGGGTGTTTATCGCTGCAACAGAAAGCAAGCTAGGACAAACACGCAAAGAAGCCTCATCCAGTTCTACGTCATTATTTAGCAGGCTTTATCTCCCTGAGCTCAAAGTTATGCATTCATTTATTTGTGCTCCAGGGATCACGTCCAGGCTTTTTCTCAGTCTAGGTCAGTGTTTCTTAACCTTCCTAATGTTGTGAGACTTTAATATAGTTCCTCGTGTTGTAGTGACCCTCACCCATAAAATTATCTTGTTTCTACTTCAAATCTGTAATTTTGCTACTGTTATGAGCTGTAATGTAAGTATCTGATATGCAGAATATTTGATACCTGACCCCTAGAGGGATCATGACCTATAGATTGAGAGCCCCTGCTCTAGTCGTTTGGTAAGAAGATAGATTTTTGCACTGGCAAGATGGCTTAGTAGGTAAAACCCTTGCCTCTCAGGCCTGGTGACCCAAGTTCAGTGCCCAGAATCCAAATAAAAGTGAAAGGAGAGAACCGGCTCCACAGAGCAGTCCTCTGCCCTCCAACTTGTGCCATGGCACACGTGCCTACCCTATCCCATCCCCCAAAGCCCCACAATTACAGTGAATACTGAGAGAGGGAGAGAGAGGGAGAGAACATTGATGGATTCCTGGCTCTTACTCCGAAGAGGGTTTTCATTTTGATGTGACCTGGGAAGCACATACCCAGCAGGTCCTCCAGGGACCTTCGACACACATCACCATCTGTAGAAAGTTTCTACTGCTGCATGACAAATTACCCGAATTCAGACTCTTAAAAGAACACACATTTATTAGCTTTCATAGTTCCTGGGGCTCAAGAATTTTGGAGCAGCTTGATTGTATGGTTCTGCCTCAGGGTTTCTCATAAGGTTCTGGTTAAACTGTCTCAGAGGATCTATCTTCCAAGTTCATATTCACGCCTGCTGCTCAGAGGTTGTGGTCTGTACCATGTGGGCCTCTACACAGAGCAACTCATAACACGACACCATGCTTCTTCCAGGTGAGTGAACGTGGTGGGAGGAGATGACAGAGACAGAGCAGAGGCAGGGATGGGAGATGAGAGAGGGAGGACTCAACAACCAAGCCTCAGTCTTAAACAACCTAATGTCGGAAGGGACATACTATTACCTGCGAGCAGGCATGGTCTATTAGTCGCAGAGGCCACACAGACAGTGTAGCAAGAGAGAGGGCAATACTGACTAAAGGGGACTCCAGGGGCCACCTTGGAGGCTGGCCACCACATCACATTTTGAGAAATCCCCTCCCCCACAAAATAAGATTACCACCAGCTCACTCTAAGAGCTCACTCCTGCAAGAGACAGTGGATAGGAGCGGATGACCTAGTAAGGGTCCTGAGGTGGGGAGCAGGGAGCTCAGAAAGAAAGAATCGCTAGGCCAGTGAGGTGGCTCAGTGGGTAAAGACAGACACTTGCTGTCACTCCAGATGACTTGAGTTCAATCCCCTGATACCTAACTGGTAAACAAGAGATGTGACTCCTGTGAAGTGTCCTCCACACGTCCCATGGTATGCTAGGGTAGGGCGAGGCATGTGTGCACACACAATAAATGAAAATTTAATTGAAGTGGCTGGAAGGATGGCTTGCTGCTTATTGCTCTTAGAGAAGATTCAGGTTCAGTTCCCAGTATTCATATCAGGAGGCCCACAACTGCCTGTACCTCCAGTTCTAGGGTATCTGAAGCCTTCTTTGGGCCTCCACAGTTACCTGCATATGTGCACACATGTAGTGCACATACATAGATACACTCAGATACCTGCACAAATATGGTACACATACATACACTCCACTGTCGGGAGCCACCTTTTTGGGGTGACTTCTGCTGTGATCCTAGATGCGGCAGGTTTGTACCTTCCAGGGTAGGAGTGTGAGGATTAGAAAACGTTAAGTAGGAGCAACAGAGATAAGAAAGAAACACAGAGACACAGGATAGTAATGAGAGGATAACTCAGAGAATACTGAATTCACTCGTGTTTATTTTCCATACACTTTTATACCCTAGTACCAAAGGGAGAAAGAAAGCAAAGGACCATTTTAATAAGATACAAAGGACAACAAGAACAGTTGCTTGTCCCAATACTTGAGACATGGAGCAACTATATCCTGAGTTAAGAATTCTGATGTTTAGCCGGGCAGTGGGGACACACGCCTTTAATCCCAGCACTCAGGAGGCAGAGGCAGGCAGATCTCTGTGAGTTTGAAGTCAGCCTGGTCTACAGGAGCTAGTTCCAGGAAAGGACCCAAAGCTACAGAGAAAACCTGCCTCGAAAAAACAAAAACAAACAAACAAAAAAGCTAGTTTCAGGGCAGCCAGGGCTATTACACAGAGAAACCTTGTCTCAAAAAACCAGAAAGAAAAGAAAAAAGCTGTTGTTTAGCCCATGATACCTTAGACCAGGTATTCTGAAGACAGGCTCTCCCTAGGTCAAATCTATTTCAAAAGAAGGAGCAGAAGTGTGCTTGAATTCTCTGACCTTGGGTCAGGGTGGAGTGGATCTACATCTTGGGCCATCTTAAAGTCCAAAACACCAAGTAACCACACCCTAGGTCAGGGGATGTAGCCATACTTGTTAGCAACTTTGAGTTGTTGAGTGAGCAAAATAAACTCAAACTCTCTGACTTTCAGACAAGGTGGCATAGGCTCACATTTTTGGGCTCCATACGAGAGAGGAGAGAGAGAGAGAGGAGAGAGAGAGAGGGAGAGGGAGAGGGAGAGGGA
>LOJH01000527.1:44074-60631 GCA_001685095.1 Ellobius talpinus | reverse complement strand
GTTTCTGTGTGAATGGGTCCTAGCTTCCTCTTTCAGGTCAGCTCACCAAACTTCAGTGTTTAAAAAAGATAAAATGATGACCAGGAGTGCTAACTGTGATGTGTGTGTGTGTGTGTATGTGTGTGTCCATTTTTGAGAACTAACAGCCTGGAATGTGGTTCAAATCTAACCTCCAGGAGACTCAGAGGTTGAGTCCTATCCTAAGACTTTGGAAGCAGCTAGAGAAGAGTTGTCAGAACCTCATGGGTCTTCCTCTTGTTTTGAGTCTCCTCCTCTTTGTCCTCCTGCGAGATTCCATCCATGGCAGCTGCTGACAGGACTTAATTGCCTTCTGGTGTGACTTCTCAATGTCTCGAGTCCCTCCACCCCCATATATGGTGGCTTCCCAGAATGATTACATTTTCGGACACTATTCTAGCCTCTTAAGATGACCATATCAGGCAGTGTACATTTTTTCTCCTGGTGACCATTCTTTTAGCCTCTTGGAGGTTTCAAGATCCCCCTTATTGCAAACTCTGCCCTTCCTAGTCCTGGTCATCTCCAGCCTGCAGTTTCGTGGGCAGCCTCAGCCCCGTGTGGCCCAAAGGAATCTCCTTACTTCTGAGTCAATGCCTCTTCCTGTTTTTTCCTCTCCTCCCAGCTAATGACATTATCAGCCCCAGCAGCCTCCAAAGTTAGAATGTTTTTATGTTCTAAAAAAGTTGAGTTCATTTTTTATTTCTTCCTTTTCCTTGAAACCCCATGAGCTGATAAATCCTACTGACCCTCTCCCTGAAGTTCATTGCACACCCCCAGATCGCTATCATTCTTGTCAGTATTGCACTAGCTCAAAGGTCTTTTTGTTGTTCTGGTGGTGGCGGCGGCAGTGGTGGCAGTGATGCTGGTGATGGTGAGTTGCATGAGTAGGTCAGAAGACACCCTCAGGAGTTGTTACTCAGGATGCTGTCTGCTATTTATAGTTGCTTGTTTTTGTTTTTGAGACAGGGTCTCAGTTCGTGTAGACTAGTTGACCAGAAAGCCCTAGAGATATGTTCATCTCTCTCCCCATCCCTGATATTATAAGCATCATTCCACCATGCACAGCTGTACTGACTTCCGCACCTCATCTTGCCCAAACAAGCACCTGGCTAGCTGAACATCTCCCCAGTTCCTCGATCCCGTTCTGTGTAGATGAAGCATATGGTCCCTTTGCCCTGATTTCTCTCCTCATCTTTTAGCTACTTCTGCTGCGCCCTTGACTCCTACAACTGTTTCTGAGAAATGAGAAACTCATTTCTTTTGGGCCCCACACATGCTGAATGAGGACTTTCTGGGCCGCATCCTCAGCTGAGACCTTTGGCATTTCTGGTCACTGTGTCTATGTCTAAGTGTTCCCTTGTTGTGGATTTCTCCAGTGTTTTATGTAAATCCTTGTTCAATCTTTTAGTGGTGTTTTGCTAGCATGCTTGCTGCTGTGACAAAATACAGCACAGGGTGAGAAAGGGCCTTATTCATCTTACAATCTTGGGTCCCATAGCAGAGACACCGTGTCAGGAACTCAAATATGTCTGAGGATTGGAGAGAAATAAATGTGTGCAAGTCAGCTTGCTTGCTTGCTTCTTCCTCTCTTCTATAGTTTATGACCCCCTGCCTAGGGAATGGTGCTGCCCTCAGTGGGCTGGGTCTTCTCACATCAGTTAACAATACAATCCTCCACAGTTATGCCCACAGGTCAACCCAATGTAAATGATCTCTCATGGAAACTACATTCCCATATGGTTATAAATTGTGTCAAGTTGATTATTAAAACTACAAAAAGTCTACAAAATTTCCACAGATTAGCTCAGGGAAAGGAAAGTCCTGGTGTACAACTTGGCGTTGTTCATAAATTGTCAGTGAAGGAGTGTCAGATTCAAGACCCTCTTGGTGAGCTTGGGGTCTTGTTGACTCTCTTCTGAAATAGTGTCTCCATGTGGTGATGACGTGGTGTCTGCCTTCAGCATCAGCCAATGGGGAGGGAGTTCTTGCTTCCCAGCCTGCTCAAGGCATTGCTTCGAAGGGAATTTGGTTAGCTTTTGTTAAACCATTTTCATGTTTGACTAATTTCTGTGAATGAGAGGACAGGATTCCCAGCCCGTACAAACCTTACTCAAATGCCCTTTTCTCAAGTCAGACAAATTGGGTTGTCACCTCACCCGGCAGGGAGAGTACACTTCCCACGCACGTAGAAGCTTTGTTGAGAGCAAGGAAATGGCTGATAAAAGAGTAAGTAGATGGTGCACAGTCAGCCCATTTGAAGTGTTCTGTCTCCCTAGCCTGCTTTCCTTCTCCAAAGCTAGGAACATGGTTCTCTACCCTCTTCAGATAACTGACCCCACTCCACACTCCCCTTATAGGTGGTTGCCCTCATTCATGGCTCACACCCATCTCTGGCCCATAGCATCCCAGAGACTATCAGATGGTTGCCTGCTATGCTAACCCACTCCATGGGGAGCCTGCCTTATAAAGCTGCTCATCTCCTGCCCATGCCTGCTGTGGTTCTCACAAGGAGATGCTCACGTTGTCTCCACGCTGCTGTGGTAGGATACCCTGACAGGAGCAGCCTTAAGAGAGAAAGTGCTTATTTGGCTACAATACCAGATTACAATCCATCATTGCGGAGAAGTCAAGGTGGGAGGTTGAAGCAGCCAGCTGCACCCACAGTCAAGAGAAGAGAAAAGCGTGGGCATGCTTTGCTCCACTCACTTTCCCCGTCCTGTACACAGCCCAGAACCTAAACACGGGGATGGTGCTGCCACAATGGGTGGGTCCTTCCACATGAATTAATTTCATTTAGTTAAGATAATCACCCACAGATGTGACTACAGTGCTACCTGAGTGAGACAATATCTCATTGAGTGTTTCTCTAGGGGATCCTAGATTATGTCAAGACAATACTAAAAATTACCTGCCATAGAAACCAACCCTTTGTAACCAACCAGGCATAAGAGGCCCCTTACTGAGAGCCTGACTCAAGATGTAGATGAGAGTCCACCATTAATGGTGTCAGAAATTCCAGAGGCTTCTACATGGATTTCCTTTTGGCTTTGTTTTTATCTGTTTCTAGTTTCTCTACCAAAGCGTTCCCACTGTCTCTTCTCCTCTCATCCCCTGCCCCTCCTCTGCAATAGCACCAAATAAAAAACCCATCACACAGCCGGAGCTGAAAGAGCCTGGAGAAAGGCAGCCCATGCAGCTCAAGTGTTTCTAAACCCAGAAACTAAAATTACAAGTAACAGACAAAGAAGAAAGTGGGCTGGGGGCTGGGAGCTGAGAGCTAGGGGCTTTGCAGCCCATCCTTAGGCCACTGCAGGCTCTCTGAGCCTCCCAAGGCTCCATCTCACTGCTCCTAGCATGGTCTGAATGCCTTGACTGGGCATCAGTCTTTCTGAGTCTG
Organism: Ellobius talpinus; assembly: GCA_001685095.1. Taxonomy (NCBI): domain Eukaryota; kingdom Metazoa; phylum Chordata; class Mammalia; order Rodentia; family Cricetidae; genus Ellobius; species Ellobius talpinus. Next base: position 57,216 of record LOJH01000527.1, on the reverse strand, counting down.
ACTTTGAATTATACATGTTATAGAATGAAACATTAGGGCTGCGTCTTCAGAGGCCACTCTGGTTCTTCTGTTTGTTTGCTTTTGCAAAGCTTTGTTCAGGTTATCCAAGCCTGTTTCAACACCTTGCAGGAAGTGTGCGAAGGCTGTAATTCATTCATTCAATCACTCATTCATTCATTCATTGCCTGTAAGGACAAAGACATCTAAGGGCCATTATTTAATCTCAGAGACTTCAAAAACTAAGGGAGACAGGCAAGCAAACCAGGGGCTTAACTACTCTGGAGTTGGGCCTACCATCAGGTGGTGGTGGGGAAGACCTCAGGAAGTGACAGAGGGCCAGACACACTGCTCCATTGTCCTGGCCTGGTGAAACCATGAAGGGTTTCCACAGGAGGAAGCAGGACTCAGCTGTCAAAAGAATCGGATCAGTCTGGCCCCTTAAGAGTCTGTTTGCATGAACTTGACTGACTGTTTACAACCTCAGTTTCCCAATCTGTTAAGTGGGTAGACTAATACCCACCTCAAGGAGTGTGTGACATAGTGAGAGGGTGTCTGAACTGTGCTCAGTGCAAGTGGTAGCATACACGTGACACAGTAAACCGTCAATAGCTGCCTTCCCTGTGTGCATGTACACGTGTGTATACACATGTGTGCACACATGTGCACACATGTTTGTATATACCTGTGCGCACGCATGTGTGTATGCATGTGTGTACACGTGTGTATGCACGTGTGTGTGTGAGAATGTGTGTATATTTACAGGTGTATATGGAGGCCAGAAATCAGCCTCACAAGCCTCAGATGTTACTTTTCCAGGGTTATTGCTCTCGATTTTTTTTCCCTGCTGTTTGAGAGAAAGTGTCATGTTGACTTGGAACTCACGATTTGGCTGGCAGGCTGAACTTCAGGGATCCACTTGACTCCACTCCCCAGCATTAATATTACAAGCCATCGCTGCCACGCCCAATGTTTTCATGTAAAAGCTCAAGAATTTAACTCAGGTCTCCATGCTTGCAAGTCAACACTTCACCAGCTGAGCCATCTCGCCAGCCCCGTTGGTCAGTTTTAACAATTAAACAAGCCAAGATATCGCAACCCCTAACATAGCCTCCACGTCTCGCTGCTTTGACACAAGGAAGGCAGATGACAGCACATTGCTGTCCAGCAGGACAGGCAAATAAACGGTTTTCTGTTTCTATTCTTGTGGGCGCCACTGAGACCCACTCTATACCTATGTCAAAGCCTGCAATTCACCAAAAATAAAGCAAGAGATAATAGCAATCTCACTGGCCAAGAAAACAGTAGGATCCAGGTAAATAGATTGCTTCTGGGGCCGTTATTTTATGATGCGCTGTCAACTCCACATCACAAAAGAGGGAGGACCAGGCAGGACCACCCTCCTGCAGGTCCCACTGAGCAGGGACACTGTCCAGTGTGTTCTTATTTAAGGCCTGGTTTCCTCCCCACTTCTCTCCAGCAAAGTCAGCAGACTTGTAACAATTAGAATTCAATATGCAAATACAACGTCTGATTAGTGGAGCCATGTGGTCGCCTCCAGTGCTCCATGTACAAATGTGCAACGCCACATGGTTCCAGAAATTAGCCTGACGTCCCACCGTCCCCATCAGAATCTGTTCTCGACTCCATTTTGATTGCAAGGGGCCAAGTAAATTCCAGCAATAGGGATTTTGCTGGGCTGGGGATCCCTAAATTCATTTTGAAGGTTTCTAAAGTATATTCATTTTTTTTCTCAGGGAAGAAGGGTAGACAGGCTTTGCCACACAGGCCCACTTCCTTCTTGCGAATATGATATTTAGACTTAGCCCTCAAGGCTTTAAATTTTAAAAAGGTTGAAACGAAATGGACCACAAACCAAGCACATTCAGAGGCTTTTGGATGGTCAGCATCATTCTGTAGAGAACTGGGCCTGACTGCTTCCCTTTTGCTTCTGATCCTATAACAGAGCAGACTCTCCTTGGTAACTCCCAGCTGTGTAGGGACCACGTGGCTGCTTCCCCCACAGGCATGGCTACTTGGAAAACCATTCATTAGACTCTTCAAAGTCTTTTGTAGACTTTGCCCTGACATACAGTCTATGTGCCAAATTTACAGCCATGCTGTCCTCACCTCCCTTCCTCCTCCCTCCCCTCCTCTTTGCTTACTTCTTCCCTCCTTTTTCTCTTTTTTCTCTTCTCTCTTTTCTCCCTTGCTGATTCTCTTCTTCTCCCTCTCTCCCCCTGCATCACCACCCAATTTACATTCAACTCTTACTCCACTGTAAGCAATGCTGGGGGCTTCAGATGCCATACATACAGGATGGATGTAGTTGCTCTGGTGATGGTGAATCTTATGGTTAAAAACAAGATGGGCTGGAGAGTTGATGGGCTGGAGAGATGATGGGCTGGAGAGATGATGGGCTGGAGAGATGGGCTGGGGAGATGATGGACTGGAGAGATGGGCTGGAGAGACTGGCTGGAGAGATGGCCTGGAGAGACGGGCTGGAGAGATAGGTTGGAGAGATGGGCTGAGGAGATGATGGGCTGGAGAGATAGGCTGGGGAGATGGGCTGGAGAGATGGGCTGTTGCAGAGAACTCGGTTTGGCTCCCAACACTCACATCAGGCAGCTCATAATTGCCTGTAACTTCATTTCAAAAGGATCTGATGGCCTCTCGCCACCTTAACCAGCTGCACACATGTGGTGCATATAAACTCAATAGATACACACACCACACAGATGCACACACACATACACATCTGCCTGTACATACACATACAAACACATAACAAATAGATCTTTAAAAATAAACAAAACCAGAAAACATTTAACAAGAAAGGAGTGATTCCCACGAAGTAAGCTGTATGTCTTTGGATTAAGGAAGAGCAAGCCCTATGTACCAGGTTGAGAAGGGGACCCAGCTGCCAGCAGCTTTCAAAGTAAGGGTTGAATGGGACCAGACTACATGCCTTGTTGCTGGGAATTCGAAATTCATCACCATGTTTGGGAAGGAAGAGGATATGTCTGCTTAACAATGTTCATGGTAAATTATATACATGAGCTGATCACATTTGAAAAAATAAAGCTGGGAACACTAGCATAAGCTTAAATATCAGTGCTAGGGAGGCAAAGACAGGGGATCTCTGCAGAGACCCTGCTCAGTGAGACCCAGATCAAAGGTTGCCAATTTCTTACACACACACACACACACACACAAACACACACACACACGCAAGCTCTCTCTCTCACACACACACATGCACACATAGACACATGCAAGCACACACACATGCATGCACACATGCACACACATGCACACCCACCCACATACTTTCCACACCACACCATACTCTCATCTAATATTCTGAAAAATGGTTTGGAAATCAGATCTCCTTTTCTAAACCTTTTAATTAAAAATCTCTCTCCCAAGGTTATATTTTTAGTTCTCCTCCCATTCTGCACTTAGTGCGTCCTCTTTGGTCAAGAGGAAAAGGCTGCTCCCCTTGGGCACTGTCGTAGACGTCTTGGAGAGGATGCCCAAGGTGTGTCCATCCACTGTTCAGGGAATAATGGCTTCCGTTACAGGCTCTTGCTTTGCTTCCTAAAGTGTAGACTTGGAAGTTCAGCAATTTAGCCAAGTAGTTGGGTTGGTTGTGGCCTGCTTAACTAATTAACACCAATTCCATGCTTGAATCTTTCCCCATTAGCTGAACAAAAGCCATTACTAATGAGGCTAGCACCGAATGCCATCTGATTGATTTTGTTAGAGAGGCTTAAAATGAGAACAAAATATAAACACGTGTAGGAATTAGAGAGGGGCAGACATAATATTCAGTGTACTTAATAGCAAGTGCATAAGGGCACTGACCAATCAGAGCAGAGAATGGTATGCTGGGCGTTTGGAAGAAAAGGAAGACATATCATTCTAACATGAGGTAATAGGCACATGAGCCTGGTCCAGGGTTCGTCTCAGACAAGCTCTTTCCTCTGTTTTAAAGAAACAGAGAAGAATCGTCATCGCAGGAGCTCGGTCTGTGCGAGGTAACGGAGTGATTGTGGTGCTGGTGGCTGCGAGGCTGCGTGGATTGGAGGCGTAGTCTGGGCGTCTTAGCAGAGTTAGCTCCAAAGTGGTTTGGTCACATGCCAGCTTGTGTATATTTGTATGTAATTATCATAAAGTCTCCCACTAAGGATCTGTGAGTTGCATATGTAGCTCATCACCCAGCAACCTCTTGGAATACTGTTTATATGCTATCCGATGAGGCGTTTGGTTAAAGAGAATAGAAACTTGCTGACATTTATTTAAAGGAAAGGAGGATGTGTGTCAGGAGACTCAGTGGCAGCCTCAGAACCTCACACTCTACAGGACGGACTTATTTCTCTTTATTCATTTGGTCCCTGGGTTAGTGGTACCAGCGAATGACGGGCTTTGCTCTGTCTGAATGATGCTCGGATGTTCCCTTGGGCATGATCTTTGTATCATGGCGGTCAGCGTTCTTGTGTGTCTGCTTTGGGGTGCATGGTTAGGGATGAGTGGTTTGTCTGCTGATAAAGGATGGCTGTGATTGCTGCAAGCACTATCCAGCTCCCGGGGATCTTGCATCCAAACTTGATCATGTAGCCACACGGCTGTCAGGAAGCTAGAAAGTCTAGCTGACTAGGCTGGTATTGTGGGCTGCCTTGCACTTTTCTGCCGTGAGTGAAGGGAAGAATCTGTATTTTGGTGGACCAGAGGGAGACGGTGGATGTGAGCTTAAGACCATCGCGGAGAAGCCAGCTCGCTGAGTACCGGAGTGTGGGAGCTGCAAGCATTCTAGAGCAGCTCTCTGTGTCCGTTTCTTGTCGCCCGTGAAAACTCTGAGCTGAACCCATCATTTTCTCCAGTTTATACCTTATTCCACAGGGGTAATCTTTAAACAAACTATTTAAGCCAAATCCAGTCCTGTGCTTTATTTAAAGTGACGGACAAATAGCAATCTGTAGTTGACCATTCCAGTCCTGGGAATTTGGAGGCCTCACTTCGAATTCTGGCTCCTAGGGTTGCTAAGTGTGTGCCTCTAGACTGGTTCTTTCTGGTGTCTGTTGGTTTCAAGGTTGTGCAATGATGGGGGATAGACCACCAAAGTCTATCAAACCAGAAGCAAGTTTTATTCAAGAAAAAAAAAGAAAAGAAAAAAATCCCTGCGGGGCACACAAAGCTTATCAGCTATAGCGATGACTGCAGCCAGAGATATAGCTTCTGCAGCTGTGGCCATGGGGGCTGGTTTGGGGCCTCCTCTTATAGTAAAATCCAGCACCAAGTGTAAAATCAAACAACCTTGAGGCTTAAAGTCACATCGCATTTTAAGTTTTACAACTTTTGGTTATAGGAAGTTAGGATGTTAACTTAGGAACTCTGCAAACGCCCGTGGCTGACTGACATAGCCACTTTTCACTGTCCCCAAAAGAATGCAAGGCATGGAGTAGAGTCACATAGAGGGACAGTTAAAAATTAAGGGACTACAATGCAGAGGCAATAGTTAGGAGCTAACCTTTGTCTGCAGGACCTGCCTAGCTGGGAAGCTAGGAGGCAGAAGAAATTTGTTAAAAGTTTACCTCTGTACACAGTGGCTGCCAGGATGTCTGTTCTTAAGGCAGAAAGTGCCTGTTAAAGGTTAACAGTGTCGGCCAGCTTTTTTTTCCCCCCAAAGTGTATTTGGACTTACGATTTTATATTTCTATCTTCCTGGACCCTTTGGTGTCCAGAGTTCCTGTGGTTTCACTTGCAGGCAGTGCGGATGCTGATGGTCACTTTGTGGAGTTGGGAGGGAGAGAGTGAGGTGATGCCCCCCAAGCCTCTGGCCGGGAACTGGCACATGCCCCTTTTAGGATAATGGGTATGGCCAGGATATGGGCAGAGTCAGGGTAACGGGGGTGTGGGAGGCTGGAGGCATGGATCTCCAGACAAGGTGTGGCTTTATGGAGCACAACACAAGTCCTCAGTCACCAAAGGATCCCGGTAAGAAAGGAAAAGCTGTCTCCAAGTCTCTATGTCAGCACTGCCTTCTGGACTTGTTGACACTAGAATTGTTGCCTTTAAAAAGCCTATCTACACATATTTACATATTATATGTGTGTATATATAAGTAATAAGTGTTTATATATATTATGTTTATATATTCACACACATATATATGTGTGTGCATGTATATTTATTTATATATAAAAATCAAAATCAACCCATCTCATTCTAAGCATACCCAAAAGAACAACTTGATTTAATGTATCCTAGAAGTTGTCGCCTAGTTTTTTTTTTTAAATATGTTTTTGGAAGAAAAACAGCTAGTGCACAAACAGGGTGGAGGAAAACACTCGTCACCTCCGGGTCTTACTTCTGCAGACCTTGCAACAGAAAGTCCTGGCTGCTTGTCAGGAGGGCTCATTGTCTCTAAACACTCACTGGCATTTTCCACTTCCTTTCCCAAGACTTCTAAGGGAGAATTACCCTGTAAGGGTGGGTCACACATGGATATTCTAATGACAAGCCTCAGGGCACTGGAATCATGGTGATGGTAATGCAGGGGACCCAAGAGTTCACTTCAGCCCCCAGTAGTGAGTCCTGGTTATTTGTTTGTACCCTGGGGATAGGATCATCGAAACTCAAATGACCCTGAAAACCATTGCAACTTGGTCCACAGAGTTCTAGTACAAAGAATGATGGGGAATCTGAGACCCTGAGGAAGGGAACGTTGGAGAACAAATAGATGGAGGAAACATCTAAGGCTCAAGGCCTGGGGGAGGCTCCATACAAAGGCTTTTACTTTTCTCTGTTTTAGATATGAGAGTCCAGGAACTAGAAAGGTGGTTGAGTCATCAAAGTGCTTGCTAGAGGGGAAGCAGGAGAACCTAATCCAGTCTTCATCATTCACGTGAAAAGCTGGGCATAGTGATGGGCACTTGAGTCTCAGCTCTGGGGAGGTTGAGATGGGTGGGTCCTTGAGGTTCACTGGCTGGTCAGCCTATCCTACTGGGCAAATCTGAGGCCAATGGGAGAGTCTTCCTCAAAAAACAACATGAATCCTTGTGGAATGACATATATGCTTCTCCTCTGGCCTCCACATGTACACACACACACACACACACACACACACACACACACAGAGGTACCTGCACATGCATGACCACACAGAGATTTTCAGGGTTCAAAGGGAGAATTTTTCTGAATAGAACCAGATGATTTTAATAAGCATGGCCTGGTGTCCTAACATAGACCCAACTTCCCACTGCAAAAAGGGTTAAAACCCAGATTGCCAAGGGAACTCCTTGGGTAAGTGAGGCTCAGCCTGGCTGTGAGTGTGGCTTTTCTCATGTCCTCTTATGTCCAATTCTGGACGCACATCCTGGTGACAGTAGACAGACGACGTTCTCATCCCACTGAGAAGCTGGGGGAAATGAGGCTCAAAGAAGTGATGTGTCTAGGGGCAGAAGGCTGGATGTAACCACTCTGTCCTCAGGCCTTCCTGTGTCACATACTCCGTGCTTCTCAGAGGATTGTTACTGTCTCGTTGTTCCTCCTAGCCCGAGCTTCGACTGTGTTACAGGTTTAGTAGCATGAAAGGCAGCCAGCCATGCCTCCTCTACTACATGATCTATTTCTACAGCGTGATGTCATTATCTACATGACCTTGATGAGGATAATCACCCTGCTGAGAGGGTGGTCAATCTTCATTACTTCTTTACTAATTAGCTAAAGACCAGTGTCATTTAGAGAGAGACTAAATTGTAGAATGCATTTTAGTTTTATTACTTTCAAACATACCTTAGCCCTCCACTGCCAAATTAGGTAAGGCCGTTCCCTTCTGAAGCTCATTTTGATGGCTTGTTATTAACATTAATATCACTTAATATGTAAATGAAAATAAATCTTAATACGAGCACCCGGCTTGGATTCTCTGTTCTCGTACATCCTGCCCAATAACCAATTGAGCAATTTCATCGTCTCTTACCAATTATCTCTTAACCAGTTATCATGATCTTGTTGGCCTTTTCCTTGCCCGTGATGTCTTCCCCATCTAAGGAGCCTTTCTGATGCAGCTGCTGTTCAAATCCGCAGAACCGCCATTCACACCTCGCTCGGTTCCCTCTCGCCTTCTCCACCACATTCCCCGAGCCCTAGCTCAGAGAACCGATTTCCCATCCGTTCATCTCCCTGGCGGTTTACATAGCCGTCAGATCCAGGTTCACCCATCCTGCAGGGCCTCTCTCTGGGGTTCATCTTGCACCATGTCTGCATTCCCTTTGTATTCCCCTAGGGTTTTGCACCATGGCTTTCAGCCTCATGTGGGTCAGGTGTTTGCTTGTTTTCTTTGTAAGACTATGAGCTTTGTAAGACTATGAAAGGGTTCGCTTGCCCACAGCCTTGAACATGTTGCCCTACCACCTGGATACTTTCTAAATGCTTATCTAGTGAATAGTATGTGTGTGTGTATGTTAAAAGATGTTTGGCAAGAAAAGTTCATCATTGCATGGGCTCATGACTGTAGAGTACTGTACATCAATTTAGGGTACCTGCATTAGCCACCTAAGAATCTTACAAATAAACATGCATGTTTTCCAACATATCCAAGGACTATTTAAAAGGATTTCTGCATGTGAGGTCCAAGTATCTGTATTTTTACCACTCTTTAGGTCAGTGTCTAAGGCACAGTGTCTTCAGGACCAGGATGCACATTGAGTCTGGTCTGAAGTAGCCACATGAGTTCCAGAGTTGTGAGAGACCAAGAGGGAGCTTGTGTGGCTCCTTCCTGGGACTCTATCCTCAAGCATGGTTGAGAGTTCTTCCTTAGTGCTTCCACTGCCAACACTGTGGACCGTGTTTGGAAGGTAGAACACAATATAAAGAGTTTGGTATCCTCACTTAGCAAGGCTGTGAAGAGATGATTGGATTGATGTTCATTAAGTCTTCTGTGTAAACAGCATCATCTTAAGAAAATATCCATTAAAAAGCCAAGAGTCACCCAACAAACTCGTAGGGACTTTAAATATGAGAATCCCAGTTCAGAGTTCACCTAGGTTCCACATTAATTCTGTGACTCTGGGGAAATATCTTAGTCTTTCGAGGGCCTCTGTAACTGAAGTGTGAAAAATGGCATCCAAGGATAGGGATATGATGGCATTGGGTCAGACACGTGATGTACTCTGGAGAGGACTTGGGCAGGATGGTCACTCACTGATGCTGCCTGTGCAGATTGCTTTCTGCACCATCCGTATTCCAGTCACACTGTGTTTATCATGTGATTGGCAGCCTCTTTTCCATGTCCGTCCAAGGCATAGAGACCTGGGTTCAAAGGGAACAGACTGTGCTCAATAAATGCGCCATTGAATGAAAAGCAGACAGCCCACCGGGTGCACAGGGTGTAGTCCTCCCTGGTGGAGGGCAGGCTTCTCTAGAAGCTAGGTTGTGAATATCTTGATGTTCGCTGACATCTGACTAGCTGATTAGCGTAGATGTACCTGATTGTACCCCCTGGCCCTACCTGCAGACCTGAAGAAGGGATGGGTCCTGGCTTTCATCATAGGAAGAACCTGAAGGCCCTCCCCTCAGAGTAAATAAAGCAGGTACATTTCCGTCACGTGCCTCTCTGGAAAGGGCTTTCGATGGGTGGATTCAAATGGGCTTGGCATGCCCATCGCTTGCATTATCCTGCCACAATGCAACCCTCCAGAAATCTGTACAGACGACTAATGATATTAAAACTACCAGGAACCCCCCCATACCCACTCTTCCTGCCAAATGGTTGAGATTCCAGGCCAGCTGGGTGTCTGCTTATTTACATAATTAATCTGGTATGAAGCTTTTATTTGTCCCCCCTCAGCTTTCTCTTTTCCAGGATAAATAATCCCCAATTTCTCCATCCATAAACCTCAATTTTACAACCTTTTAATCATTTTGGTGGTCCCCTCCTGGATTTTTATTCGGCCCTATTTAAGCCTTATCTAAATTTAACAGACGTGCTACAAACTGCAATGATGAGCGACAAATCCATCAGAACCTGAGACTGTCTCTCATTTGGATCCCTGTCACCTCGTCACCATCATGTGAATTTGACATGAAGGATTCCAGACACTCTTTTTGCTAGAATTGGGGTTCTGTTAGCTATTCACCCTGGTGCCTAAAGTATGTCTTCCAAGATCCTGAAAGCCAGTCCCCGTGAAGGCAAAACCAAAGGCCACCTGAGCCCAAGAGGGAAATCTTTAGCCACTGGAATTTGTGGTGGCACTCTGTGGATGGGGATACCATGGCCTACTGTAGAGAAAGGTTATTGGCAGTCCTTATTGTGTGGCCTTGATGGCCTAGACAGAAGAAGTGCTCACTTAAAGCTCTGTGAAACATTATTGGCATCAGTAAGGCCCATAATATTATCATTTTTCTGATACACTATTAGAATCCATCTAACCATTTCTGTGTCCAGGCCCAGAGCTCAAAGCTCAGGAGTCCAGACTGTGCTCAACCTGTGTCCTGCTGAGTGCCAGATCCTGACTTCCAGGTGTCCCAGGGGAGCTAAGGATTACCAATGACACTCTGACGGCAACAGCCTTTGTAGTCTTCCGAGGACAGGCTGGTCAGAGGTCTTATCTGACTGTCCCCGGACGGCCATTTTCTTATCCGACACCAGGTTGAGTCTAAGAACCAAGCCAGGCAGATTGCACGGCTGTCAACTAAATCTTCAGTTCTCAGTTCTCGATGACAGCCAGCACACGGAATTAGCCACCCCCAGAAAGTCCATGAAAGGCAGCTGGGACAGGTAGGACGCAGCCAAGGAAAAGAGGACATCTCTGGAGTTCTCAGATCGAGAGTTTGCTGGGCAGTGTTTGGGGAGTGGACAATCAGAGAAAAGTATTGGGACTGAGTTGAGGCCGTGAGTTGTCCTTGGAGAAGACACCACCTGCCATGTTGTGCTTTTTGTTTTGCTTGTACTTGTCCTCTTCTGGGTCTAATCTGTCCTGTGCTGGTCGGATATTTTCCCCTTCTCTTCCACGGTGTGGCTTGCTATTTCCCAGGGACCCACTTGACAGGGTGTAAACAGTGGAGTGTGTATTTAAGGAAGGATTAGCACTATAGACATTCCGATTTGGCTACCCTGTCAACAGTTTCATGGTGAAACTTCCACTCACCGACGCTGTACCTAATTTGGTGAGGGAGATTATTGCTCAGGGCAAAAATCAAACATAATCCTTTGGGTTTTATTTAGGCAGCCTCTCACGTTGCTCTGGTTTGGAGATCAATAAAGTAGACCCCACTCCTTGTTACACATTAATATTGAGTATGCTGAAGCCAGAGCAGCGAAAGAGACCTCAGACTTCCCACCAGAAAGACAGGCTGGCTGTGTTGTAGACAGGGCAGGGTTGGGGCTGATGACTGCCAAGCTGCTTGCTCTCTTGTGATCACAATTGACTTGCCCTGTGGGGTACAGAAAGAGGTGCCTTCAGCCACATGAGTGAAATTCTTGTGAAGGACATGCATCTTCAGAAAAAAAAAAACCAAAAAAAACCCATGTCCTGGTTAAAGTGTTTCATCATTCTGGGTGACCAAGCATTCACTGGGTGAGTTAATCATGATTTCTATGATTTATAAGAGATGAATCCTCTTATCACAGGAATGAACAGAACTAGGAGCTGCCATGTTCTTAGGCTTGTTCTCCAGAGTGGTGTGATTAGAGACTGTTAAGAGGTGGGGCTTAGTGGGAGGTCTTTAGGTCATTGAAGGCAGATTGTTGATGGGTATAATGAGTCCCCCTCTTTCACATCCCAGCCATGGAGTGAATGGTTTTCTCCATTACACAGCTTGACCCTATTTTTCCCCACTCTTAAGCCCAAAACAACGGAGACATCTAATCAGAGATAGAAACCATCAACATTGTTTACCAAAGTAGACATCCCCCCACTAAAATTTAATGCAGCTATCTTCATTGTTTGAGTGAGGAATTTCATTATGACCTTTTCAAACATGATCCTTTGCTAAGATCCTGCTCTCACTGTCCTCTCTTGTCTTCATAATGATTTTTCTCCTAAGCTAACCGTCTCATGTATGAATTACGTATGTCTCATGTATGTCTTACAGTGACAGGAAGCTGATTCACACTCTAGGGTTCTTAGACCCCAGGGCTTCCTGAAGCTAGACCTCTGGATAACAGTGGATCCAGAAATAGAGAGGAACTTGTGGCTTTACATGGTGACCCTAGGGCCACTGGAACAAAGTATCTCCAACGGGGTAGCTTTAAACACCAGAGCTGTAGTCTCCAAGTTGTAGAAGCTCAACACTTGAAACCAAATGTCAGCAAAGTTTTGCTTTTTCTCTGGTAGCTGCGAGTGAGAATGTGTCCCATTCTTTCATCTCATCTTCTGCTGATGGTCAGTTGTCTTTGGTATTCCCTGGTCCATGGACTGTGTCATCCAGTGTCTGCCTTTATCACAAGCCTTCTCTGGGTGTTGTCACCTCTCTTTCCTTATAAGAACTCTGGCCATATTGGGCTAGCAACAACCACCTACACACACCCCAACTCCAGCTCCACAAATTACCCACAAATGCCACATTTCAGCTCTGAGGCTTAGGACTTTAACAGGTATCTTTAGTAGATGGGATTTAAGCCTTAATTGATTTGGAAGCTGGCTTGGTTGGTTCAGCCTTAGGTAAGGGGGCACAGGAGAGGAATGAGGCACCATACTAAAGCAGAAGTCACCTTCAAGGGTGTATGAATTTTGTGGACTTCTGTAGCAAGTTACCAACCACAGACTTAGTAGCTAAAACAATATTGTATTCTCTTCTAATTCTGGAAACCTTGATCAGTTTCAATGAATGTTACATAGTACCGTTTTCTGAGCAAAACAGCCATCTTCATGAAGTCAACAGTGCTGTGAAAAGAAGCTGTTACCAGCCCAGCCAATTGTCCCTGTGACAACTGAGGCTGACTCCCTATGGTGGATCCTGGAAGATGGTGCCAAGATTGTCTCACAGCGACTTCCACTGGCATCCCAGCAAGCTGGTATGTTTCCTGAATGCTTCCCATCTGTTCATTCACTGAAAATTATTTTTGGAGTGGTTTGGGGTACTTGTCGTAGAAAGCCTCTGTCAATGTGTGTGTGTGTGTGTGTGTGTGTGTGTGTGTG